>BPLR01011516.1:0-71213 GCA_021605095.1 Caerostris extrusa | reverse complement strand
GCATGTCATGCATTGAAACAGACAAGAGAAGTTCGAATTTATTCATTAGGCCATGGATTAGTATAGGTATACTGACATCTTTAAAAATCTAGAAGTAAATAAGAGTCTTCATCTACAGAATGTCTTTAAGCTAAGTCAGCATAGTGATCCTAAGTTCGCTTCCTTGGTTGTTATGAATAGTAAATAAATATTAAAAATGTTTTCTTAGTCACTAGATTTCAACTATTACAGTATATTTGGTCATAATTTGAAGTTAAATGATCATAATGCTCCATTATGCAGCACCGAAAATCTGTCATAAAAAAAAAAATTACATAATGGCTTCGAACTAAGTATTGAAAATTAGTTAATAAGCAATTCAAACATTTTATTGAATTTAATAGTTTTTAAGCAAAAAATTTGTACCAGTTTTTCTTTCATTGTATATTTTGCTTTTAAAAATGAATCGACTCAAAATGATTATGATAGTAAAATGCAAAATGATGCTGATGATGAAATGCTTAAAGGAAAATTATAATAAAATGCAAAATCAGTTCTAGCTAAATTAATTCAAAGCAATAAATTTCATTATTTGGTATAATAATTTTTATAACTAACAATTTGTACAAATGGCACGTCTATCCGAAAACTTGCGAGGCACTGTATATTTATTACTTGATAAATTATTAAAGAATGTTACCTTCTAAATTTTCTGTTGAAAGCTGTTCTGAAGTATCAATTTCACCTATCTTCAAGTGTTTCATCGTTAATAGTAAATTGATTACCGTAAAATTGTCGTTTTCCTTCTACTGGAACGTTTCAATTTGTTTTCAGTCATAATTGTCAAAAAATAAAATTACTTTTTAGAAATCAATTACCATTTTAAGCATTAAATAATACAAATATATTTAAAATTTAATAATCTAAATATAAAAAAATAGGCGAACAGAATCAAATGTTTGTTAGTACAAATTCGCTAAAATACATGATTAATTATGACAAAATCGTACCACAAAATTTACTTATTTCCGAATAAAAATACACACAAACATCTTATGCGGCCGTCAAACTTTTGATGTGTTGAGTAGTTTTGTACTTATATAGCATGGGGATTAATTGGCTTATTTAGTAGTTGAATTCAAACAAATATACATCACCAATTATAGATTTAACAAAACAAAATCCATTGAATTATTTAGTTTAAATAAATATATGCATGTATTTATAGCTATTGAAACAACACGTTGATAGAAAATTTAATTAGCTTTGTCACTCCGGATATTGATTTTTAGCCCAGATGAGAGCATTTATGATTATATTTCAGTACTTCTATAAAAATATTCACCAACTATAGAAAAGGGAATAATGTGCACTTATCTATTTAAATATAAAATATACGTTTTTAATTTATTTATGAAAATAGTTTTTGTTTTTACTTGACTTGAACTGGTGCTTTGAGATGTATATAGTTTTGTATTAGATATTATTTTCAAAAGGTATTATACCCATAATAGATATTTTCTTCATTTCAAAACTATATAATATATTGTAGTAATGATCGCAGTAATAGTGTGCAATTTACTCATATTGGTCAACAAATTTATAATGTTGATTAATATATCCTGGAAGCTCAATGGATAAACAATGAGTTTATTGGTAAGTTCAACTCTAAATCATAGTTGATGGTGATTTCCATGAGAGTGTTGAGGTTTCAGTATATTGTATATTGTAATGGCGAGTCGACAAAATTTTAAATAAGCCAGATTCTTAAGAATATTAATTTTATTAGATAAGCTAGATTTCTAGAGTATGGTTTTAGATTTGAAAAAATATTTTATATGTAATATTTCATATTTAAGATGTTTTCTACATATTCTTCTAAAAATAGCTTCAAATAGCAACAACTAAACACAAAGTCCTACTTTGTATATACATACATTGAATTGTAAAAATAATATTATTAATAAATTACTTCATTTCAATAGTAAGTAGATTTTATAAGAGTATGATATTTCGTCGGATGTTTAGCATTTTAAAATTCTGTATCATAATTAGGGATTGCAATATCGGACCAAAAGTTCAATACCGGTATTCGGTATTTTTTCAGGTCATAATACCAAGATACCGGTTTTAATACCGGTAGTAGAAATTTTAGAAAAGAAAGAAAGCACAGGTGTTTCTTTGTTTTATTTGCCAGTTTTATTAGAAAATGTAAATATCACAAAAAAAAAAAAATTTGTAATTTATAAACTATGATAGTATACAAAGACTCTATGAAAAAGTAAAGGAACATCTTATTTATTTAAATCACAAAGAGTGTAAATATCACTATTCAGTCGGTGGGACTATTACAAATTTTGACATGTGATCTTAAAACATAATGCATCAGTTGTACTATCATTAAGCCTGGAACGTAATTTTGCGCAAAAATTACCAGCTGTCAACAACTCTTTCAACATCTACGCTAGTTGGTGGAAGTGTTAGCAATGCGCGATAAACTTTTTCCAAGTATTTACCTCTAAATCCCTTATCTTCAAATAAATCTATTTTTTCGTCGGATTGTTTTGGATATAGCAGATTTCTGTATTGTATTTTGGTTTGTTAAAAATTTTTAGTTACCGCCAATTCTAATTTATTTATGAGTATATATATATATATATATAATAAATCTGAAAAATATTTTGAACTCTAAAGTATAATATGCAAATACAATGTGAATAACAAATTCACCAATTTAAAAACTATCGAAATATTACACACTTTCTTCACAACTACAACCTTATTTTCACAGATAAGAATTTCTAGTTTTCAGATAAGAATTCTTTTCACAAAGTTAGAATTCTAAATTTCTAGTAAATACCGAAAAACAGTATTTAAACTTGTGAATACCGGTATTACAAAATTCTACAAATGGCTCAAAATATCGGTATTCTGTATCCCGGTATACCAGCATTGCAATCCCAAATCATAATAAATGTTCCACAATGTTGAAAACTCACAGCAAAGAGATGCTGATAATATCTTAACATGAATTTTGTTTCCTGTTATAAATGTAAATGAATTTTGTGTATGTGTGCACTAGTGTGTTTAAATGCAGTCCATAAAAAAATTCACTGACAAGGGACCATGCATTTTGTCCCATGAAGAGTCCATCAGCTGGATGAAAGAAATGCATTTAAATGCTGTGCATTTTCGCATTATTGGGAGATAATCCCGAAATTTCCCGCCAGACAACCTGACTAATAATACAAAAAGCTTATATGCTGTCAGAATTGTCATAGGGTCTTCTCATTTGTGAAAGCGTGACTGCAACACACTTCACCAATGGTTTCGAACACCAATGGATTTAATATTTAGTATTTAACTTCACCAGTGGATTTAGTATTTTGTAGTAGCACTTTACTACTCATTCTGGCTCACGGTACTACAGGTTTCGGGTTCGAGTCCCGGCAGTGTCATGGATGTTTGTAGTGGTTTGGAATCCATTTTAAACCATAGGTCCCGGTCTAAATGACTGTAGAGTTGGGTGTAGGGTTGACATCCCTACCCTGTAAAAAAAAGGACAGCATCTCATGTCTCGAAATCTGTCATTAGGCAGACGCCTTGGCTCACCATTGGACTGTTGCGCCAATGATGATGATGATGATGACTGTACTATTCAGCCACGATTTGGGCAAACTTACAGCATTTTGCTTTAAGATTGTCTTCCTTCACATAGTTATGGTTCTAAATCTGTTATAGTTGTCAAAAACATTTTTACAATAACTTTTCGAACTAGTTATAAATTTCGCTATTATGTTCTCCAAATTATCATTCAGACTTTATTCATTGCATTTGTGTGTAAAGGCTCGTGCCCACCGAGGCCAGAAGATTTGACCAATTGTTAGCCTCATCACGTTCGCCTGAAATCGGTTTGAAATGCACCGCTTTGAGTCGACCCACTTTCAAGTCGAAGCGGAACTTCACTAGGCGTAATGCTATTTCTGACGTTTCGCTGTAAAGGGGTCGAAAGAATTTTCTCCCCCTGCCGCATGTCGCGTCGTCGCCTGTCGCCCCGGTGGGTAGGAACCTTAAGAACAGAATAATATAGAAAAAGAATACGTTAAAGATATCTTATAATAAATACGGAAAATTTATTTTCTATATATCTCCTAGAATTGTAACACCGAATTAATTACATGAATGAAGACTAAAAGCTATTTTTAATACGCTTTTATACGCTTTCGATTTTGCCCTACTTTAAGTGATCCGATTTAATTTAAGCGTTATAGACATCAAGGACCGACGACAATAAAATATTTTGATAAGTTTATTATCTCATCATGATTAGGATAGCCAGGATTAGTGATTAAAACACACATCCTTTGAAAAGTCATCTTGATCGGCTCTTAATTTTTCCCCTGGAGATCTGCTTCTCCTCATACACACTATATAAGCTGCAAAGAAACATTTACAGACATCTTTCAGATATTCAAACCTACGTGGGACAGCGGCACAACGGATAACGCGCCTGATTAGGGAGATTCCCTGTTCGAATCCTGGCTGGCTCGACCTATTCGCATTTAGTCTTTATTTTACTCACAATTAAATTATTGTAAGAACCAGTCCTCCGTTACCGGGATCTCATTTAAATATTATAGTTTATAAAAACTAAAAAAAACGCTTTTAGAGTTAATCAAACTAAAAGGTAAAAAATAAATTAATAGTTTAAAAAACTAAAAAATACGCTTTTAGAGTTAATCAAACTAAAAAGTAAAAAATAATTATTAACATAATAAAATAACCGACGAAAAAATGAATGCCACTGTTCTAAAAGCGTGGGATACTCGATATCAATCGTTATAATTTTTCACTAGTTTCATTCCGAAATGCAGAGTTAGTTTAAAAATGTTATACAAAGCACCCCACGCTTTAGAACAGTGACATTCATTTTCTCGTCAGTCATTTTATTCTTATGTTAATAATTTTTTTATTTTAAAACTTAAAAGCGTAAAATTTTAATTTATTAATATGGTCAACCGTAAAAAAATTTTTTTTTTTATTAAAAAAAAAATTTTATTTTATTTTGACCAATCGAATTTGTTTAAGATAAAAGTAAAATTAAAAGAAATCAAGAATTTTTAAAAATTATTGAAGCTAAAATGGCATGTTTCTTGTAAAGATATTTCTTGTAATTTTTAAAAAAAAATGAATTTGAAAATTGATACATATTAACGTTTTATTTATACTGTAATGGAAAAAAAGTGCTAAATGAAAGAAACTGATGTTTCTAATAATTTTTACTGTGATTTATTTATTATTTGTAAATTTCATTGTGGAATTATACTACAAATAATATTTTTTTAAAAGAACATATTTTATCGAAAAGAGAAGAGAAACAATAGAACTTAAATTGAATACAATATATATAGGAAGGCTTTTTTTTATTATTATCATTATTATAAGGAATGCATAGGAATATACAGGACACTAGTTTTCCTAACTTCTTGGTAGGATAAGGTAAACCTAGACGAATTGGAATCACATAGTAACGCTAAGTCGGATATGATTTAACACGAAATTGCGAATATGTTATGAGGCTATTAGAGGAAGTTTTACCACAATTGTCAGACGACGAATATGTTTCTGTATCTGTTCATCGAAACAAACTTCAAAAATGGTATCAGCATGATAAAACCGATTCATTTCAGTAACGTAATTTCTAACTTCTTAGACGCCACATTTGGCTTGCAATGTATCGAGCATGACGGTCTGGTGCATTTGCCTGCTTGATCGCCGGACTTATCACTCCTTAATTACTTATTCTGAAGAGAAGTATGAAGACATTTGTGTGTGATAATCCCACTGACAGCACCGATGACTTGATTACACGCATCGTAGTAACTGCCGAAAAAGTCTGAGACTTGCCCGGGATTTTCGAGAATGTCTGGGTTTTCGTGTGCCTAAGACGTGGGGCCTGCATTAGAGCTCATAGACGACAATTTTAATTTTCTATGAGATCACATAGCTCCCCATTTTTATTGTTGGCCATGTTACACTTATTGATGAGCATTGATTAATGTATTGCACATCATTTATATAGCATCTTTTCATTTCTGGTTTCCTTTCTTTTTTGTTTACTGCCACGTCATGAAAGCATTTCCAACTCTGTACGCTATGTGATTCCGAGCATTCTTGCATTCGAGATGTACCCTATTCCTCACAGAAATTTGTAAACTTGGTAGTTGTTGTTAACCAGTTGTTGTTATCGTGTCCATGGATTTAAAATATAATTATTAAAAGTCAGATCAAGTCAAAAGTCTTCACGATAGCGGCCGCTAGCAACGGCGCCGCTTCGCTATACAGGACTTCTCTTAAGTTGGCCTCGATTGGCCCCCTACCCAATTGCAATACATGGGGAGTGAGTGCTGGGCACTGTAGAATGCGCTTAGGTGTTAGGAAAGCGTTGGGGCAATTTTTGCAGGGGATGTATTCCCTGGTCTTGTCTGAGAAATCTTCATCCCTCTGTAATGATTAGTTTGAGTCTGCTAATAA
This sequence comes from Caerostris extrusa, assembly GCA_021605095.1. NCBI lineage: Eukaryota > Metazoa > Arthropoda > Arachnida > Araneae > Araneidae > Caerostris > Caerostris extrusa. The sequence goes on along the minus strand of BPLR01011516.1, from coordinate 64,700 downwards.
CTGATGTCAACTTCCTAGGGCAGTTGAAGTCCGTGATGAGTGGCTTCTTAAAGTTATGAGGAATTAGTCGGCTTTTGGCAATTGCGTTAGCATCTGCAAGAATGTGATGGTAGTTATTGAGATGCCTGTGGAAGATGGTAAAAATCATGAATTAGGGAAATAATTTATTAAACTGGATTACTTCCTATTATTACTGCAGTAATTATATGAAATAATTAAAAAGATCCCTAGCACGAAAATAATGTAATTTACTACAAAAAAAAGTACAAACCTTTTTAACCTTTTTAGATAAATGAAAGCATACGTCAAAAATTAAATATTTAAAAATTAGAAAAGGCGAAAAGTTTTTTTGGCTAATTAAAAAATAGAAGGAATAAAAAAAAAAATTAGAAATATAGTTAACAATTTTTGAATGATTAAATGTAAAAGAAGGTTCTTTTAAAGCTCATAAAGTGTACTTTCCTTTTTATGAAAATAAAAAAAACGTAATCACAGTTTTTGCATTACTGATTTGATGGCTTTGATAATATATGTTCATATTTTGAGTTCAAAACCTTATTACGTAGGTAAAAGCAATAATAAACAAGATCAAAAACACCGCGTTTATCTTTTATGAATGAACGAAGGCTTTTGCACTTTCAATGGTAAATACCATGAAAGTTTATGGCATACATTAATCAACTTGATGTGACATTTATTTCACATTGTGAAAAAATATAATCATTAAACGTAGAGGTGAATATAAAGCGATCAACACTATAGTTTAAGAATAAAAAAATATAAAGCCGTTAATCTTTCTAAATGATGTTTATTTCGATGAAAACATGAGCAAGCACCATTTTTAAAGCATTTACATTTTTTTAAAAAATACAAAAATTAAATACTTGATATTACATAATATAAGTTATGATGTGTAACTTTTTACAGAAATATTCTTCGAAAATGTCGAAAAGAGTATTCTAGAATTATTTTGAAACATTTTTAACCAGGCAGCATTAAACAAATTTTGTTCGCAATTGATTACAATACTATTGCTTTCTGGTATTTGGTATTTGGTAATTTTATTTCAGGTCATTTTTAACAGTACCAGTGAATAAATATCAAATGTAGGGAATTCTGTATAGCAACTATATTTTGCTACCCCATTCGAAAACGAGCATTTCTAGGAATGGATGATTTGTCCTATCTACTCCTCATCCTCGGTGTAAGGGGCCTGAATGGGCGAGTGGCTGGCGCTCTGGCGCTCGGTACCATAGGTTTCGGGTTCGAGTCCCGGCGGTGCCATGGATGTTTGTAGTGGTTCGGAATCCACTTTAAACTGTAGGTCCCGGTCTGTTTAGCCTAAAGTGTGCATAAGATGACCGTAGAGTGACAAACCAAACCTCGGTGTAAGGTCACGTTACGTAAGTAACGTGATTTTCAAGCTTACGGTTGCTCATTCCTTACAATAAGGAAATAACTATTAATTTTGCATGGCTTGTTGGGTTTCGAACCAAACACCTTAGTTCAGTCTGGTTTGTGGTTCTACGGCCATCTTGTGCACACGAGGGTTAAACAGACCGGGACCTACAGTTTAAAGTGGATTCCGAACCGCTACCAACATCCATGGCACCGTCGGGACTCGAACCCGAAATCTGCTATACCGAGCGCCAGAGTGCTAGTCACTCGGCCATGAGGCCCCCCCTGCTTAGTTCAATCGCTCAATGCTCTATTCACCAGGATTGGTTTGGTTTGTAGCTTTACGGTAATTTTGTGCACACTTTAGGCTAATTAGACTGGGACCTACAATTTAACGTAGATTCCGAACCCCTAACAAATATCCATGCCACCGCTAAGATTCGAACCCGAAGCCTGTGGTTCCACAGACCAAAGTGCTAGCTAATTGGACCATCAGGCCTCACCCACCAGCATGCTTCAATTATTAAATACAGAATGTAATGTTAATTTCTTTTTTTTTTTTCTTACACACATGTATATGTATGGTTTATTTCTAAAAGTCCCATTAAAAACTAAGAATTTAAAAGGCGAGATAATAAACAATTACGAACAAACAAAATTACGAATGGGTACGTTGAACATGTTCAATGAGATAGAAAAAGATAATCCTTCATATAAATCAATATTTTCCCGAGGCATTTAACAACTAACATGGAATTTAAAAGTGTAAATTAAAAGAATAGTTAGTATAAGATTCCTAAAGAAATTTTTTATGAAAAGCTGCAAACACATAAAAATATATTTTTCTGTTGTAGAAGAAATTACACTCATCATTAAGGATTTATCCAGTTATGAACTACTAAAAAGGTGACTCCCTGGAAAAGCCTATTTCAAATGAATTGAAAAATTGTATTATTTCGATTTGCATTCCTGAACCTGTTTTTCAATGCAATATTTCGAATATCAATACTTTGGAATTCGATTATTTTGATGCCATTTACGTTTTCAAACTTCTAAAATGTATATGAATGTCATACTTTAAATAGAATGGGATTTAACCCTGGTTTTCGTAGCGTAAAAATAACTAAAACAAGTTGATTAAAGGGAGGTTTCCACCAGTTAACAAATCGCGCCAGTCAATCGAAGCTGATCCCTGCCCGTTTAAGCTTTCGATTCCTGCCCAATTAAGCTTAACTGGAGTTCTACGACGGAAATTTTAGTATCCGGTGGAAATCCACCCTTAATAAGCAGCGATCATCAATAGAGAAGGAGAAACTATATATTAAAAAGAAAAAAACATAAAAGTTACATACAGAAAAATATAAACCACCAAAACTGATGCGAAAGGCACTTTTAATGAAGTGAAAATTGATCTCTTCATATACTATAAATTAGAATTTGCTAATATGACATTTACATAATTGTATGAAAGGACGTGTAATATTTAAATCTATTTTTCTGAGGAAATAATTTATTAAGGTTCATGAATCTTTTTGTCATTTATTATTAAATTTTTCAACTTAAATTTTTTTGTGTTATGTCTATTACTTAAATCTGAATGTTTTAACATTAGATTTTTTTGAAGATTAAAATCTGTAAAATCTAAGAGTAAAAGTAACTTTTTTTATTAAATTGTAATTAAATAAAGAGGAAATAGTAAAGTATTAATGAATACCCTCCCCATGAAAACGTTCATAGTTACGATTAAAAGATATATAAAGATAAAGAATTTAACATAGTGGAGATAAAGGCTTTCCCGTTAACATTAAATAATTTTTCATGAACATTAATGTTTTAACTTTATTGAAAATAATATTAAAAAAAGGAAAAGGAATTTATCAATAAATAAACATTAACAATAAAAAATGTAATATTCTAAAAAGCATGTCAGCTATATTTAGTTCTTAAAGAAGAACTATGTAAATATAAAGGAAAATATAATAAAGTTTAATACTCCTTAACAGGAAAAATAGCGAAAAAAATTCCTTCGTGTAATTATGATTTATATGCATCAGAAATGACCTTGATATTCTGAGTAGTTGTTTTGTCTTCGTTTCTCTGAGTTTCGTAATTTCGAAATGATTCTAGCTGGAGTGTAAACACAGCTTATAAATACTTTTTTTTTTTTTTCAATTTGTTGGTTATAACAAGCATAAATTCGATGCAAAAAATGCACTTTCGATGAAAAAAAAAAAAAATCAATGGAATTAAAACAATGGCATCTATTTATCAAAAAAAAATTTTTTTTTGACAACAAGTGTTTTATAACTATTTAAATTCATGCTTTTCTAGCCAATGACTTAGAGTGGTTCAACATGAAATTGTAATTGACTTAAATATTAAGATTTTTGTGCACTTATTTATTACTTTTTGTAAACTCTAATTGATATATGTATAACATAAAATTACTGGAAGTTTTATTTTTTCAGAGACAAAAACTATGTTGCTTTTTTTCCAATTTTTATTTTCTTAGATACTTTGCATTTCAAGAATCAAAATTAAAACTTCTTAAATAAAAATTGGTCTAATTAAAATCTTTAATAGATCTAATTAATTAAATCTTTGTTAAAAAAAAAGACATTTTTTTATACGAAAAGAAAATAGACACAACATGTTGTAATGTTCTTGATTCATGTTGTAATGTTCAGCGAATATTTTAGATAACTTTAATTTTTTTCACTTAATTATTATCATTAAACTGGTATACTTTATGTGCGTCTCAAGTTCCCTAGTCAGATGTGGTCTGCGGTTTTTTTAAAGTATAATAATAATTTTTATTTATTTGCAAATTTATAATTACATTAATTATTTTTTAGTATTTAAAGTCAGCGAAAATTATAAATTTTTTACTTATTGATTTCAGTCCATTTATTTAGTAGTTGTACACTTAAAAATATGATAGTTTTGTTAATTGATAGAGAAATATACATTTTATTAATAAGCTTTTTGTAATCTTTCAATATTAACAAGAGCTATCTCAAATTAAACTACATTTTCACGCTGTCTTTGAATGGTTAAAATAATGAAAATCACAATAGTAGACCATGATTAATTTTGCTATTTAAAAATGGGTCTCATGCATAAAGTAAATTATATTAAAATGCTTTAAAAGAGAAATAGATAAATCGCAAAAACGCCTTCAAAAAAAAAAAAAAAAACCTTATTTCTAACGAACTCATTAACTTAAAAAATAAAAAAATTTATTGTGTAGTTACTAATAATTTGAATAAATCCAATTGATTATTACTGCCTTAATTTTTTTTTTCATTTTTTTTTTTTTAGTTAAAAATTCAAATCTGTGTAGAATTCGAAGTAAGGTGTTTAAAGATACAAGATTAGGATTATTTTCATTTATTTTCATGTAAACGCTTCCAGAAATTGAGATAAAAAGATTTACTTGTTTGTTTTTAAAATGGTAATTTAAAGTCTTTAATGCTTTTAGTTTAAGTCTATACTTAAATTCTTACTAATTTAAAGGCTTTTATTTAAATTTTATTTTTTTAACTGTCGAGAAATTGAAGTCTAATTTTTTTTACCTAGTAATGTTGAATTAAAATTAAAAAAAATCAAATTTGCTGATTTTGTGTTAGATTTCAATACTAATAGAGAATATAAATTACTTAATTACCTTAAATTACCAAAAACGTTTTATAAAGTGCACTTATTTTAAATTTTTATGACATAATGAAAAATCTGACGTGTTTTCATATAACAATTGAAAAAAAAAAGTAGCTGTTGCTGTTCTTGATGCAATGCTTACATCTAGTTTGCTAGAAGGCCAAGGTCAGTGAACTAATTTGCATCTTTGAATGTATGCTGATTGCTTGACTTAAAAAAAAAAATCAGTAAACGTAGAAAGAATACTGATTAAGATTACGGAGGTCACATGTCAAAACATTCTTAACTTGAATATAAAATATTAGTTTAAAGTAAAAATCAAATTTAAAAAATGTCTAATTAATTATGATAATGTCCTTAATTTTGCAAAATTTTGATAATAAAAAAAATTTGTGTTACTTAATAGTTGTTAAATAAAAACTTTTTTTGAAAAAAAGTGCATAAAGTAAATTTTGCAAATTATTTTTTATACAGAAAGCTTAAGGAAAAAAACAAAAAGTGTAAGAGCATGTAAAAAACGATTATGTTATTATATTATGTTTGTATTAAAATATTTTCTTTTTTGAATAATTTTTTATCATTTTATTCATATATTTTCAAAATTAAAACTTTTTTTGTTTAAATAATTAATGATTCATCAAAAATATTATTTAAAAATCTCAAGTTTATCAAAATTTTCAAGATCAAACATATATCTTAATTCAAGCAAATATTTTTATTTTAAAATTATAATAGGCATTTAAATAATTTTAAAATATAGTATAATAAATTTATAGTATAATTAAATAATAAATTAAAGTATATAAATAATACATAATAAATTTTTTTAGTAAATAATTCTAAAAATAATATAAAATTTTGAAATAAATAATTAGTATTAATAATAATTTTTTATAATTATTATTTATTTTAATTTTTTTATTTTTTTTTTTCTTTCAAAAATGAAATTTTTTTGTATTTTAAATAATTAATGATTCATTAAAAATTGCATGTTATGTAATTTACATTAACGTTACAGTTTAACAACTTAGTAAGAGTTTTTAAAATAAGATGGTTACTTGGTCATCATATCTAGTAAAAATAATTCAGAATAATATTCACGACAATGAATTCAAAATAAAAAATATGTTGCGTGAAAGAATTCGAGTAAATTCTTTGACACATTTTATAATCTTTTTTATCGCTTAAAAGATAGTGACACAATATTTACAATTGATGAGCATACGAAATATTTAGACAGTTCAAGGATGAATCATTATTTTTTCCTTCAGTATTTAAATTACATTATTCCTTGACTAAGTTATATTTCCTCAGCAGAATTTTTTGAATGGTTAAATTTTTAAAAAATATTTCAGCAAGTTTCTGTATGTTTCTTAATATTTTTTCAGATTGAATAAACATCGTCAGCAACAAATTTAATATAACTTTAATTAATTCTCTTTTATATAGTTTTTTGTTTGCAATAAGTGTTCTTGAAAGTTTCTTACTTTTCCCAAAAGTGTTGGGATCCAGTCGATTAATAGTTTCATCGATTTATCTCATTTTTATAATTAATTTTTAATCGATTTTTTCATAGATTTATCTTATTTTTTTCTAAATTTTCTTTTCTATTTATTTCTTTTTTTTTGGTTGCCAAAAATAGCATGCACTATTTTTATTTCATTCAAAGATTCATAGCATTTGGATAGATTGTGTTACAACAGTATTGCCGAATATAAGTCTTAAACACCTAGTACAGTCTAATTAGATTGAATACATTCATATGGTTTAGATAAAAACATAGATACATAAGCATATTTAGATAATTAAACATACACTCACATGGATGGTTTAGATAACCATATAGACGAAAACGAAAAAGGTCTGTAGAAATTATAGTGTTTGATGCAATTCAAATATTTCTCTTTTCAAAGTAATTATATTAAATATGTTTCTAATTTTGAACTAACTAAAAATATATTACTATTATTTGCAATACAAACAGGTAAAAGAGAATTTAAATTATTTACTTGAATGTTATTAGATAACCAATGATCAATAACCAAAATGGCGGTATTTGTTGGTACATATGAAAATGAATAATTAATAAAAAATTATGTGGCCCGTTTAAACTCATAAATATTTAAGTTAAACGTTAAATTCTGATAGATTCACCCATTATCGAATAAATTTTCAAATAAAGCATTTTTTGCTAAAAAAAAAAAAAATCTAAATAAAAATTTTCATTTTTAATTCTTAAATGAGAGTAAATATTAATTTTCATTTTTAGAAACTTCATATGAGATAGTTATTCATATTAACAACAATTCACTCAATTTTTTTTTTTCAGATTAAAAGTCTCATTTTAGATGAATATCAATTGAAAATACCACTAAAAATAAGAAAAAAAAAAAAATTATTTTATTCCATTAGTATATTTGAAATATAAAAAATGTAACCCAAAATAATGTTGATTCACGTAACGTTGATTAATGCATGTAAATTCAGAAAAATTGAAAACAGTACCAATACACACACACACAAAAAAAGTTATGCAAATTTTCTGCTTAAAAATTGTCACTTAATTACATCTAAAATAAATAAATACATTCTAATACTTTTAAGTTATGAATAGACTTTTCAAGAATACCTAATATGAAATCATTGAGAATTTTTGTAGTAATAGTTTGTAAATTACGCTTCTTCGAAAGTGAGTAATTTTTGCTCATAATTCATTTTCCCATACTCGATGCGTATAAATATAAAACCTTTTTAAGTTTAAAATCCGTATAGATTACCGCTGCCTAAGACGTATTAGAGTTTCCCCTCAAATGAACTTTGTTGCTGCTTATATGTGCAATCCTCCACATTCGTATTCTTCGAAACATAATGTTGGCCCGCGATTGGTCGGAAACAGACGCAGACTTTTAAACTGTGGAAAATTATGTGCATGCTGGTTTGGGGGAAGTGATACGGTATTTCCACAAGAAATAAGAGGTAAAATTATGAGCCGCAGTGAGTTGTACTTCCTGAAGTGCTTTCCGGTAGTAATTTTAAATTTAGCAAAATATTTCTTTGTAAACATTGAAAAATAAACAAGAGGGATAGAAATATTCAATAATTTTTTTGAATAAGTAAATAGTTTAATTAATGGACTTGTGAATAAACTTCAATTTTTAAAAAGTGAAGCAATCTTTATTTTTATCTTTATCTTAATCTTATCTTATCTTTATTAAGCAATCTTTTGTTGTTTAAAACAATCAATCTTTTATTTTATTTATCTTAATCTTTTTAACAATCTTTCTTTAATTTTACCTCTTATTTCTTGTGGAAATACCGTATCATTTCCCCCTCAAACCAGCATGCACAAAACTTTCCACAGTTTAAAAATCTACGTGTGCTTTCCACCAATTCTTTATTTTTGTACAGGTTTAGGATGTGTAAAATTTAAATCTTTCAAAAAAAAAAAAAAAATTCCTCCTTAAGTTTAAAAGAAACAGTAATTCATTTATAGTGAATTTAATTCTTAATAACACATGTGAGTTTCAAAAATTACTAAAATGCATGTCTAAACTATATATCCAAAAATACCTATCCATACCTAATATCCATAGATAAAAGTTAAGAAAATTGACAAAAATCTGTATATATTCTACATTGTTTATAGACTCTTTTTAAGTTCAAAAATTAAAGGAATATTGATATTTTATAATCTTCAATTTTCAATCTCTAATTTTAAATACAGTAGAACAACTGTAAGTCGAACTTCAAAGGAGACGCGAAAATAATTTGAGTTATAGAGTTTTCGACTTATGGAGGATTTCGACTTACGTGGATTTTGTATGGAAATATTCGACTTGCAGAGGTTTAGATTCTTTCTATTTTGAGTTAGAGGTAAAATAAATAAAAATTCAAGTTACAGAGGTAATAAACATGTTTATTTGCAACTTAAAAGTTATATTATGTACTACAATAAAAAATCAAAATAGTTCCGAAACAATCTTAAAATTAAAAATATTATGTATTAAAAAGTCAGTTATTATTATTATTATTATTTTTGCTTTAGACAATTCGATCGTTCTCTATCTAGTGCATTATCTAAGATATAAAGAGCAGAAAATTTCTTTTTCTTCCGAGTTGCTATTTCATAGAATTGGTTATTCTATTTACTATATACTCATACATTGTTTTCTAAGAAACAATGATGTGCATTGTTCGGCAAATCCTTAAAGTCGGTAACTTATTTTCTTCGAGCTATAGAGGTAATTAGTTTCAAATGATCGAGTTGTAAAGGTTGTAAAAAAGATTGTAAAAGCAAACATTGCTAATGTTCGAGATACAGAGGTCCAATTTTTTTTGAGTTACGGAGGGAAAATATATACCAAAATGGCTTGTGGGGATTGACTAATTATTTCCACTTATAGAGGGTTGAAATTTCGAGTAATGGAGGTTTTGGGGCTTGAAGGGAAGGGAACAAAAAATATTTTCGAGTTGTGGAGGTTTTCGACTTATCGAGGTTCGACTTAAAGAGGTTCCACTGTATAAAAGTACCCAAAGAGAAAAAAAAATTAAATGATACATATTTTTAAATTACATTTACGTGCGTTTTCCGTAATACTCATAGTATTGTGGGAAAAAACCCTTTCTATTATTATATTCTTGTAATTGGAAGGGTTAACTCAAGAACATTGCATTAGATGTTACTAGAAGTTCCGAAATTTCAATGAAGTTTTGAATGAACATAAAAAAAGTGGTTCTTTCACTTTCTTTTTACACTTTTCAATTTCTTTTGATAATAAAAAATAATTATATGTGAACAATGATTGTTCCTATCTATTTATCCATTTCAGGGTCAGAGTTGGGTTTCTTAATTGTGGGTGCTCGATTCGAATACCAATGAAACAATCGGAACCGTAAATTTCCCTGTCTATGACAGGAAGGACATGATAATCTGTAGGGTAGAAAGTCCTTCCCTTGGGCTTGAGGCGGTGGATTCTAACCCCTGAAATGTTTTTTGTGGTGTTTATTCACATTTGTAGTTTAAATTTGGCTCTGCAGTGTAGCAGGCAACATATGATGTACCCTAGTTAATAATGAATCTGCTACAACTCTGCAGTTCTAACAGCGAATAATCTCAAGTAAAAGTTCTCAGCATTTGAAAATATTATGGAGTATGAAACAAATGGAGTATGAAATGGAGTATGAAACAATGGAGTATGAAATCAAATCATGCCTCCTTGAGGCAACTAGTACAGGGTTTTACCCCTTATCATTTTCTTATTGCAAAAGTGGTGATTAACAGAAGAAACACCACTGTTATTGCATGACCATAAAATGATTATATAAAATTAGAACAAAAATGCTATTAAACAGATCATTCGAGTTCAAGTTATTTATTATCAATTATTTCTGATAAATTGCTGTTTTGCTTTATAATTATCAAATTTCCAAAAAAAGATGTTTGTAGACGTACTTTCAATTGCGTTGAATTAATTGGTGCCACGGTAAATAATGCGGCCTAATGGCTAATTGGCTATCGTTCTAGGCCTTTGGAACCACAGGCTTCAGGTTCGAATCCTGGCGGGGACGTGCATGTTTCTTAGTAGTTCGGAATCCACGATCCCGGTCTAATTAGCCCAAAGAGAGCACAAAATGATCGTACAGAGACAAACCAAGCTAAACGGCAAATAATGTAATAATAAATAAAACATTCCACTATTTTTTTTCCTCATCTTTACAAATAAAAATGTATTATCATATTAAAAATTTCTTTACTTCATTATGATTTTTAGTTTTGAATACATCTTTTTTTCGTTCAGTATTTTTCTTTACATGTTTTTACAAATGTCCAATATGACAAGAGTATAGGTCAATATTTGACGAATCTTTTAGAATAGGTTGTATTTGTTATCTGTATTTGACATTAAGGATTAGTCTTCTTAATAAAGTTGACTGCGTTTACACCCACATTCTTCTTCACTTAAAGCATGACTTGTTTTTCAACGTTTTATACAATGCGAAATTTTAGAAATCCTTAATGTTGGCTAAATTCCCAGGAAAAATTTACGCACTGTGTCTATGAAAATTGTCCGGAAGATCTTTACTGATGCTTATTAATGATTAACCGTCTTTAACAAAAACTCATAAAATTTTGGTTTAATCTTTTGTTCAATTTTATAATAAATGGATCTTTTGTTTGAAATGTGAATTTCATATACATTGAATCTACGCATAGATGGACAGATCAACATGACTTCTTGTAGACATAACATTAAACAGCAAATCAATTATCGAAATTACGCAACACCGAAGAAAATATTTCAATATAAATTTGAGCTTCTAATCTATATTATTGAGAAATAAGTAAATAAGTAAGTTGCAATTCTTACACACATTTGCGAAATCATTTTCATCTCTCTGTTATTTACGGGCACCTGTGTAAGCATTTAATTGCAAATATGTAAGTATTGTAATATGTATATTGTAAGTATTTAATTGCAAAATATTATGGCCATTCTTGAAATTACAACATTCTTCAATTATTTTACCGTTAGGATGCTTTGATCATAGCATTTTTAATTTTACATGTGTGTTTTTGTTAAGTCTTGGCAGTATGAAGTTTAATAATCGTAATTATTTAATAAGCTGAAGAAATTTTCATTTCTGCATAACGTTTTTATTTTATGCAATAATTATTTTAGTGAAAAGTTTTATGAAATGTAATTATATTTCATACTAAATTCTCTTTTTGAAATAGATAGGAACATATTTTTTTTTTAAATGAAATATTTGTTTTTAATATTCTAATACAAGTAAAAAATTAGAATTTTTTTAATTAATCGAATTTTTTTAATTTGGGAATTTCCTTAAAAACAATAAATTGGAAAATTTTAATATTTTTTTTAAATTATAAAAAACAATACATTTGAAATTGAACTTTTGATATAATTATGATTTTTAAAATAAAATTAACTGCAACTTATCAGTGCTATTACATAATTAGAAATTTTTGTATGTTCTAAGTTATCAGTACTTAATTGGAATTAATTTTTAATTATAAATAGTAATAATTAATAACAATTTAATTAAAATTATTCTTCCAGAACTACATAAATCCATGGAGAAAGAAATTCTTTTTTTTTTTTTAAATTATAACTATCTGAGAACAACACTAATACAAAAATTTTGGTGAATAGTGATCAAAATGTTTGTGCTTTTGAGAAACTTTTCTCATACTCAAGGATAATTTTAAACTAGTATCACTAATTAATAAAATATTATTCAATGGCAACTGTAATTTTCTTAGATATGAAGTTTTCAAGCCAAAATTTTTTATATTAGTGAGATCTTATCGACTAAAATACTGAACAAATGTTTAATGACAGAAAAATATTTTTATTTTATAAAAGTCTTTACACAAATAATTACATTCATTAAATAATATTACATGCTATTATATTCATAAATGTAGAAATAAAGGATTGTATCCCTAAACAAATTTGATTTATTTATTCATTATTAAATTTTACTAAATTGCTGTCATAAATATGTCTAAGTTATATCTATAATAATTTTTATTATTTATTAAATCTTTATTAATTTCCATGCTATACATACAAATTAATACATATACAAATTTACTCTTAAATAACACTCATAATAAAGGGGAAGAATTAACAAAATTAGAACTTTATTCTTTAATAAATTTGTGTTATACAGCATAAGGTTTTGTTAGATTGCAATGTGCATTAAATTATTTTGAATATAACATTTATGCTGCGAATTCATTTCAATTCATTTATTAATTTCAACTTTTCACAGTATATCTGTCAAAAAAATCGATTTAAAAATCTCAAAAAAAAAAAAAAAAAAAAAAAAAAAAAAAAATGGATGCAGTATTTATCAGTAGCACGATAAACCACGTATAACAAAGTGCTAAATAAAAATTCGATGTAAAAAAAATTGTATGTGTCTTCATGTCAGTTCCAGAAAATAATATACAAATATTGAAAATTGATTCTAGATATGAAGTGTATACCAACTACATTAGTGAAACTGATTATCAGAAGCATAAGTATACATCAACAAATAAATGGAAGTATTGCAGTAACAGATCAGAACGAGAGAAAAAAAAAAAGAATTACAAGTATAGAAACACAAGATGAATTATAAGCTATTCGGCAAATATCTTTAAGAACTCAGTTATAGTATTTTGAAGATAGATTTTTTGAGGGGATATGTTCTACCTGGACATAATAATCCATGTAATTTTTGCCCACTAGATGACTGGATAAAAGTCATAATATAGTTAACCATATATATCAATAATATGGCGAAATACAAAAGCTGCCACTTATAACGATATATATATATATATTTCTCGTTGCATATATGCCTGCCCATGCACGGACACAATTTACATCCAAATTTCCCCAAAATTTCGAAACTGGATTCGAATATGGGATAAATTAGGTTTTGTGTCAATTTGACGACTTTTCGTTGTTGGCGAATTTTTCATGATGGATGTTAATTTTTATGCTGTTACATTGTACATTGTTACACACCTTCTTCTTCAGACAGGAATTCTATTCCCCGTTTCCAGATGTTCGACATTTGATAGTCACAGTGATGCCTAGCCAATTTCAGAATGATATCGGGAGAAAAAATTCATTAAACCTCTCACTAGTTTTTTATTCTTAAATTTGCACAGCCGCCTAAGAAAAAAAAACTATTCAATCCGTCCATAATCAATTTTAAAAGAGGAACAGCACGTAGATTGAAAGAAAATGTAGAGATATCAAAAAATCGAAAAGAATCTGATAGTTTGAAAATTGTCAATGCTAGAGCTGAAGAAAGTGAAGATGCTGCCTTGAACGGACGGGGATCTAAATAGATAAGTATATCTATATATCTATATTTATATATCTATATCTCTCTTTCTATATATATATATATATATATATATCATCAGTGGTGCAACAACCCCATGGTGGGCGAAGGCCGTCTGCCTACTGTCAGATTTCTAGGCAGTAGACTGTTTATTTTTACAGGGTAGGGTTGTGAGCTCCACTATCGACGCTCTACAGACATGTTAGATAGGGGTCTACGGCGTAAAAATGGATTCCTAACCATTACAAACATCTATGACACATCCCGGATTCAAACCCGAAACCTGTGGTACCGAGCATATATATATATATATATATATTTTTTAAATAACTCTGTCTGAGGAGAAAATCCTAATTCCAATTAGGATTCTCGTAACTTATGAATTATTATTATTATTCCAATTTCGTAATTCATGAATATATTATATTTATTATTTATAATATTAAGAATGTCCGGGTTGTTTGGTAAAATCGTTCTGCTTTTTCTTCTTCATATATATATATATATAAATTTTTATAAAATAATATATTTATAAATAATATAATTATTATATAATTAATTTATAAATAAAATTTTATAGATATAGTAAATAAATACATTTTATATAGTAATAAGCATTCAAATAAAAATAAAAAGTATTATATATAATTCTTTTATTTTTATTTGAATGTTTATTACTTTTTATACAATTTATTTATTTACTTTATAAAATTATAAAAACTTTTTTTAAAATTCTTACCAGATTATCAATACAAATATATATTCTTAAATATAAAAAGTCGTTATTAATTTATTATTTTTATCAGTATTATTACACATACATTATACAATATCGGAAGGAATCGTTATTAGTTTCATTGTTGCACAATATGGTATTTCATGAACACCTCAAGTTCACGGTACTTTGAAAATGACACTCACGAAATTTTTTGCGAAGAATCGGAATTTCATTGTCACCCAATTCAAGTGAATTTCACTTGGGTGACATCAGAGTTCTTTTGCCAACAGAAATAGCAACAAGTGGTTTGTTTTCCCGCAGAGGGCGCTGAGGTGAATAGCGGCAGATCGTACCTGTTCGAAGAGTCATTCGATGCTTTTGCGTCCAGGTAGGAAGGTAGTGCCGCCAGTGCCAAATGATACAAAGGACAGAATCGAAATTTAAAATTTCATTTAGAAAATGGTCTTCGTCGAGGTTAAAGTAAGTAGAAATGTTTGCCATTTAATTTTAGTGGACTCTCAAAAATAGAAATAGAAGAATGGTATATTTAAATATTAATATAACCGGCCAACTTAAGAAAATATGCAATATTTCTGGATATTGAAGAAAAATTTGATAAATTTATTATTAAAATTATTTAATTATTTATTATTTATTTAAATAATTAAATATTTATTTATAAGTTACGTATTTTGTTAAAATTATTAATTATTTATTTATTAAAATTATTTATTATTTATTTATTAAAATTATTTATTATTTATTTATTAAAATTATTATTATTTATTTATTAAAATTATTTATTATTTATTTATTAAATTTATTTTTAAATTTATTAATTATATTAATTACAGTTACTATTAGGTAATGGAATTTAATGCTGTATAAATAGAAAAGATTGTACTCGGTATAAAAGTTCTCAATTTTATTGCCAATTTATTCGAAATGAAATAGATTATTAATGAAGAAGTTGGTATAATTTAAAATACATTTTTTTTTGGTTTGTAGGGTTTAATTTAAGGAATCAATATTATAAATTTAATAATAATTATTTAAAATATAGGAAATTTATATATACAAAGTTTAACGACTTTTTAAAGTTATTTTATTTGAAGACTTCTGAAAATATTTAGAAAGATATAATTAAATACAAGAAATAAAATTAATTAAGTACTAGAAATTAAAATAATTAATTAAATAAAGTAAATAAAATTAATTAAGTACTAGAAATTAAAAATAATTAATTAAATACAGTAAATAAAAATAATTATTCAAATTTAAATAAATTGCAATGTGATATTTTACAATTCAAACATCTTTTCTTAGAACATGTCAGTTTTGAAAATTATTTACTGAAAAAACTAAATATATTGAATTTTAATGATTGTAATATTGCGATATATATAAATTAATTAATATTAATTTTACTGAATATATTGAATTCAATATGTTTCGGCTTCTAATTTAACTGAATGTTATCAAACATATGCTCCATACGTAATATTTTAAAATAAATTCAAAATAAATGTTGTCTCCATTTCTAACTAAACCAGTAAATAAATAAATAAAAATAAAAATAAATAAGATTAATAATAATAATTTTTATAAAAATATGCATTTTTTAATAAAAACAATTAAATTTCTCGTATTACACAATAGTACAGTTCAGACAGACTAAAAAAAGTAACCCAAACAAACCTCTTGACTTCTTCACAAACTTTGTAAACAATGAACTCATTGCAACAATAAACAACCTTCTTAGATTTTTTTTGGGATTAATGAACTGCAAACCACTAACTGTCCAAAGGAAGTGAAACTGTAGTTGGGTAAAAGTAAGTCATTTCTCTACTAGACAGCTTTGCAAAAAACTCGTTCCTTTCATCCCAACAGCAGCCTTTTTGAATATAAAATCAATGATGCAAATCGCGACGAACCACCGCCTTTTTTATTTTGCTTCTTTTTCCAGATCAGTTGTGGTTCCCATTAAACAAAATGGGTCAAGGGATAACTGTTGCAACAAAGAAACGTGAATAGTAATGAGGTACACAATGTGCGATTTGAGTTTCTGTTTAATGGGAAGTATCAAAAAATAAATATACAATTCATTGTTAAGTAATATAGCGGAAATAATTTAGAATAAATAATGTAGGGTAATTTAATCGATTTCCGCACCAGAATTTCTTTATAAATTGATGTCCACCACAATTGATGATGATTAAGTGTTAATATTTACTGTTTGATGTTCACCACAATTATAATAATATATTGAAATTCGTAGTATTTAAATTGCATACTTAAGTAATTGTGTAAAGAATTGGTAACTTCAGTAAATAATTATTAATAATAAGTACATCATTTTAATAAAAGTTGAAAATTGCAATCAATGAAAATAATTTCTTCTAACCAATATTGGATTGATGTACTATTAATGAATGTTTTATGAATTATTAAGAATATTTGATACTAAAGAAGGTTAGAATAAAAAGATCTCACTAGATTAATCATACTACTCTGCCCAAAAAGTAAGACCACTTTTTTTCAAAAAACTCTTTATTTATTCTTCTGCATTTATTTCATCGCCTTCAAAGTAATCATCCCCCCCCGGACACAATACACTAATGCCAACTTTTTCCCAATCCTCAATGCATACTAAAAAGTCATCGGCAGGGATGGACTTCAAAACGCGCGGCGATTCACGTTGAATCTCTTTAATCGACTCAAAACGGGGTCCCCGGAGTGGTCTTTTGAGTTTAGGGGAATAGCCAGAAGTCGCACGTTGTGAATACGGTGGTTGTGGAACGATATGGGTTTCATTTTTTGGCGAAAAGGTCACGAAGAATCAATGCAATGTGAGCTAGCGCATTCAATGTTTGCGGTACTAATCGAGAGTTGAGGCGTTTGAGGCCCCATCTTTTAAAATTGAATTGACCGATTCATTTGAAATTCCAACATCATCAGCAAGGTCTCTAATTGTAAATCGACGGTTTGCAAGCACGAAATCTTTAATTTTTTGGACGTGAGCCTCGTCGGTTGAGGTTGATGGTCGACCAGAGGGCTCTTCGTCTTCAACACGTTCTCTGCCTTCTTTGAACTGTTTATATCACTTGTAAACATTTTTTTCCGATATAGAAATACTCACTGAAGGCCTTCTGCAATATTCTATACGTTTCCGCAAACAACATTTAATGCAAGTTCTTTGCTCAATTCATTCAGTCATTTCAAAAATCGCCGGAATCAGTTTTAGCGTCTCGCAAAGCCAAGCGTAACTCAAAACACTGATGAATATTTTGACGTCAAATTTCACACAGATGTCAAGGACAGTGGCAGCAACGTAAAAAAAAGAATATATATATATATATATGGCATGCCATTTCATATTACAAGTAATACCAATAAAACATGGCATTAAGAGATTTTATGTGATCTAAATTATCAAATTCAATGAATAAAAATAGTGTCAAACAATTTTTATTAGAATTACTTTTATAAAAATATTATTGTTTGGGAATATTCTTTTTATCTTTAAGACCAGTTCCGCCTTTTTACATATAAAGGCCACATACTTATATTATATTTCATAAAACCACAATTTGTTTGAATATAAAATTATGTAAATACATGTACAGGAAAGTCTAAAGACAGTTTTAAACTGGATTATAGAATACAACCCGTTTGAAACCAATTGTTTCGGCTCGAATCTACAAGTCACATATTATTAACTTACTAACCTACCTATTATTAACCTATTAGCCTATAAGTCATCCATTAAAATTCCTGAAGAAATTTTTCTTATTTTGTTTTACAAGGATGCAGAATATGTCTATAAGAATGGACAATGGGTAGAATACCTATTTTTATATCTTTTAAATTTTGTACTTGTCTTGTTCTTTCAAGTTCCACAATATTTTGCATTTTACATTTATTTAATGATATTTAAATGCAGATATAATTCTTTATATTAAACAAATAATTTTGAAAAATGTTTGTAGCCGTAAAACTTAGTAAAACGTTAGCTAAAAATTGGCTTTATTTGAAATAAAATTGAGCTCATTTTAAATCTCTATTTTACAATTACTATTTAAAAGCGTTAGCAGTATACATTAATATATAATCAAAAGCAGTTTTCATTATTTCGTTTTTAAACCAATTATCTTCTCAACAATATAAAGGAAAATTAACTATGAGATTATTTTAATATGGATATGGCAATTATGAAAGAGCTATGCCATAATTAAACGTTTCCTTTTTTTTAAATAGCAATAAATCTGTGAAAAATGCCGATGAATTTTCAATAAAAAAATCTATATGTTTGTTTCAGATATTCTTTTTATTGTATATAGAATATGGGATCCATTCATCAATACTACACAATGTTACAAAAAAGTGTTTTTGTATAGCTTTAATATTTTATAAACTCGAAAAAAAAAAAAAAAAAACTTTTCAAAAACCAACTTGTCGTGTTTTCTGTACAAAACAATAAAATTTTATTTTTATTGTTTGAATTTCACGTTTTTTCATTGTGAATTTCACGTGATTTATAACTTTAAAATTCATAGCGAGTATGTAGCTTTATATTTTATTTTTTGATTTTCAAAAACTAGTTTTGTTATTCTTAGAAAAAGGCTGTATAATGAGCAGTTTGAAATCATTCTTGGAAAAATCGTGTTCTTTTTCTTCTATTAAAATGCCTTAAATATTGATTTAAACTACAATTGTCTACAATTAAACTACAATTACATTTACAGAAAGAATAACTAAATACAAAATAAGTTGTTAACTTTAAAATGCAATAAAATTTATTAAATCATTAAAATTTTGAATTTTTGTACCACAATTTATATTCCAAATATCTTAATTGAACAAAAATTTTATTTCAGATTAAAAAATTTTTTTTTTAAATTTTAAAAGATTTTAAACTTTCAAACAATTTTATAAAAAAAAAGTAATTTTAAAATCTCTTTTATATTAAAAAATAGGTAAAATTTTTGAATTTTTCAAAGTAATAATATACACAATAAATACCTTTAAAAAGTATTTTATCATTATTATTATTATTTATTATAAAAGTATTTTTATTATTGTTGAAAATTATTTTATTATTTAATAAATATATAAAATATTGCCAAATATATTAATATGACTAGCATTTTACTTAATTTTTTGTTTCTACAAGTGTTTTCCCCGATTTTATTAAACTTATGTGTTTATTTTAAAAGCAAATAGACATATTAGAGATAACAGTTTCATATACTAAATTATTATAATACTCATATACTTAAATTAAAACAATAATAATAACTATAATAAAAGGCAAATTATAATTAAATTATAAATTATAATATGTAAATTATAATTAATGAAGTATAACTTATGATACCATTAAATTCTATAATACCATATCTTCTTAAAATTAAAAAAATCATTTTTACAATTAAAAATAATAAATAGTAAATTATAATCTGTAAATTATAATTATAAAGTATAACTTATAATAGTATTAAATTTTATAATACTATATCTTCTTAAAAATAAAAAAAAAATCATTTTTCCCATATAAGACCTGGTTAAAATATATAAAAAAAAAAATCAGTTTCTGTTGTCAATATAAATTTAAATAATCACAACAAGTTTAACAGGTATTTCAAATGCAATTTTTTTTTCAATTCTACCATTAGTATGCTTTACATAGTGGCTGGAAAAGGTAAAGAGTTTTCAAGCAAGTCAAGTTCAAACAGACAAAAACGTGTGCTATTTCAAGGAATATCAAGTTGTCTTTTTCTCTGAATCTTGATTACGTATTCATTGAAAGAGCAAAAAGAAATTGAAGAATTTCTTATACTTTAAAAGATATTAGTTGCTGCGTAGGAATATTTTCTTTTTATATTTCTAGAACCTGCCGTTATCTGAAACCTTCAAAAGTCTTTCGAAAGGAATAAATATATCAGATTTATTTTCTCTGAAAAATTTTGTGAGTTAAAATAACGTGACAGATAAAAATTTTTTTTTTTCTGAAATAAACATTCAAAGAAGCTCATGAGTTTGTTCATGAAATTTTTAAAATGAGTGATAAAGTTTTTAAAATGAGTTATATAAAGAGTGACTCAATTTTTATGTGCAAAAATTTTTCTTTAGTTAAAAAGACAATACATTGCAAAAGTTATCCTTACGAAATAAATACCTCTAAATTACTTGAAATTATAATTATTTTTCAAATAATATGCATAAAAAATATCTAATGAACATTGAAATTTTTATAGCTGAGTGAAGAAATATGTCTCTTATTTATGGAATACTTTATAATTATAAATTCATTTGTGTTTCAAAAAGTTTCAACAGAAAAAATTAAAAGATAATAATTGAATATAAATGTTTGACATTTTTTTCAGTGATGTGCGCTGTTTTAAAAATCGCCGGAATCAATTTTAGCGTCTCACAAAACCCAGCGTAACTCAAACACTAATGAATATTTTGACGTCAAATTTCACAGAGATGTCAAGGACAGTGCCAGGAACTAAAAAGTAAAAAATTGAAATTCCATAAGCCCCGGAATTTTAAATTGAATATTGGTCTTACTATTTGGACACAGTAGTACATCTATTTCGGAATTTCTTGTGTTTATCAAATTATTTCCTAAAATTTTAATTATTCTTGCATTAGCTTTAAAGATAACAACCTTATACATATAGACTTACCTAGTTATGTAAGCATGAAAGACGGATTTATTTAAAAATATATTTTTAATATATATATATATATATAGCATGATAAGAAGCTTAATTTGTTTCATTTAAAATATATCCGTAAGGGAAGATTAAATACTGCATGCAATTCCAATACTGTAATACTAGACGCTATTAATCTTTGATTATTTAGCTGTCATAATCCAGACCCGCATATGTCGCACCTGTCATTGATAAGAAACTGGCGAAGACTATGCGGGAATGCATTTGTCTACTGAATTTTATTACAATCATTTTTTTTGCCTTAGAGCGTATACCCACCGTATTGTGATTTTTGAAACATGTGTTTAAATTAATTTTGTTGAATTAAATGCGTGATTTATTTGAGGAAATTTATTGTGTGATGTTTATAATTAAATTTTCTGAAAGTGGAGGGAAAAAAAGAATACAGCAAAAGCGTGAACACCTGCTTTCCTTCAACAAAAAACGTAAGAAAAATTCTTTTCTTTCCATAAAAAATTTCAGCGAATTTGTCTCGTTAACTGAGATTAATAAAGTGTAAATATTTAAATTTTTTTTTTATGAAAGAGTCACGATGACTGACTGGAATATATTATGAAATCTAACTGGTTAGGGTTGTTTTGAAAATCTGGTTTAACAAATTAATGGGGATTTTACGTCTTCTTACACACTGTGCGTGAAACTGCATAATCTTAAATAATGATTTATTGATGTTTAAAAGTTTCAAAAAAAACAAAAACAGTTAACATGTTAAATGCATTTTTAATTTTTTTAATACATTCGTATAGATTGAATTTCATAAATTTTCAGTTACTACATTTGTTTTAAAACGTTTTTTAAACCAACCTGTAGTAAATTTAGCATTTTATAACGTTAAATTCAATAGCAAACATTTATTGAAATATGAAAAAATTAATAAATTTAAAATTTCCGCTTATATTTTAATATATTCTTACTTTCATATGCATAATATTTTTTTGATTTCGCTAAAATATTGTGATACACGCATACAATTTTAAATGAAGAAATGTGATGAGGTGAGGTCATTAAACTCTTCAGAAAAAATGCTCAAAAAATATAAACAAAAAAAAATTTTAATCAACATTTTTTATATACTTGAGATAAGTTTTTGTAATAGGAACCTTATTAAAGTTGAGTTTTCATATAATATAAAGAAAGTAAATAAAATTTTTTGAATATTTATTTTAAATATGTGTTCTATTATATCACAATATGTGTCTTAAATATGATACACAATGGAATAATTTATGTGTTTATTTATTTTAAATTAATATGTTAAAAAACAATGGTTTTCTTTAAACTTGATATTTTTTTAATAAATCCAGAAAATTTATAAGACTCCAATTCTTTTTATATCTTAAAGCCTGCACTTTGTATTATTTCGAAAAAAAAAACTTTTTGCGAAAAAAAAAAAAAAAACTTTGTTATAGCAAAAGCAAGTCAAAGTCGTGAGTGGGAGAGGAAAAAAAAAAAAAAAAAAAAAAAAAAAAAGGTGGAGTGGGCTGGGAAGTCTCGTTATTTTGGTTGTAAGTGTAAAAGCCTTTGGGTCAACCATGAAGACGATTGCTGGATCCAGAGATATCATTCTATAGTGTTGAATGTCCATGACAAGGCTAAGCACGCAAGTGTCTAAATTTGAACTTATCTAAAAAGAAATAATTTGTTTTCTTTTTTTTTATTTCACAAATCTATCTATGAATCTACGTTAAAGATTTATATCAAATATATTATAATGCATATTGATTGCTAAAACTGAGATTCTATTGTTTAATAATAATAATAATTAATTCAAGGGCCCCTATTGTATAGTTAATTCTGTTAATTAATAATATTAATAATGAGATGGTGCCACCTGACTTTTTCATCTCCTTCCATTTTTTATCTCGTCTCCTTCTCGTCATTTTTTATCTCGTCTCCTTCTCGTCATTTTTATCTCGTCTCCTTCTCGTCAATTTTATCTCGTCTCGTCTCCTTTCGTTTCAGTTTTCCTCATTGACTAGATTTGTATTCATAAGACCACCTCAGCTATTGGTTTGAGGAGAAAGTCTCTGTCTTAGTCCCAAATGGGTGGTCACACTAGTGGTGAGACCCTCACACAGAAATTCCCTGGCCATGTGAACCATCCCTGCTATAAATTTCCACTTTAGAACAGTTAAGATAGTCAACAGTCTTGACTTTTAATACTTTTAAAGGAGGTTTCCATAATAACACACCTTTTCTGGAGATGAACAGAGGAACGCTAGTGAATAATTGAGGCCATAAGAATTAGCACTGAAAATAACGCCTTTTTATCCGTTTTGAAGACTATTCCGAGAAAAGACTGATATACGCCCCCAGATTAGATTTATTCGAAGTTACTTTTCCCAATGGCAAAAATAATATAAATATATAATACAGACAATAGTAAAATATGAAAAATTTATATATATATATATATATATATATATATATATATACACTGAAGTGACAAAAGTCATGGGATACCTCTTAATATCGTGTCGGCCCTCCTTTTTCGCCCGGCGAAGTGCAGCAACTCGACGTGGCATGGACTCAACAAGTCGTTGGAAGTCTTCTGCAGCAATATTGAGCTATGCTGTCTCGATAGACGTCCATAATTGTGAAAGCGTTGATGGTGCAGGATTTTGGGCACGAACAGACCTCTCGATGATGTCCCATAAATGCTCGATGGGATTCATGTCGGGCGATCTAGGTGGCCAGATCATTCGTTGGAATTGTCCAGAATGTTCTTCAAACCAATCGCGAACAGTTGTGACCCGGTGACATGGCGCATTGTCATCCATAAAAATCCCATCGTTGTTTGGGTACATGAAGTCCATGAATGGCTGCAAGTGATCTCAAGTAGCTGAACATAAGCATTTCCAGTCAATGTTCGGTCCAGTCGCACCAGAAGACCAAGTCCATGCCATGAAAAAACAGCCCACACCATTACGGAGCCACCACCAGCTGAACAGTGCCTTGCTGACAGTTTGGGTCCATGGCTTCGTGGGTTCTGCGCCACACTCGAACCCTACCATCAGCTCTTACCAACTGAAATCGTGACTCATCGGACCAGGCCACGGTTTCCATTCATCTAGGGACCAACCAATATGCTCACGTGCCCATTGAGAGTCGCTGCAAGCGATGTCGTTCTGTCAGTAAAGGCACTCGAGTCGGTCTTCTGCTGGAATAGCCCAAGAAAGCCAAATTTCTCCCGCACAGTTCTAACAGACAAGTCCATTTGGTCGTCCACATTGATTTCTGCGGTTATTTGACGCAGTGTTGCTTGTCTGTTAGAATTTACGACTCTTTGCAGACGTCGCCGGTCTCGGTCGTTAAGTGCAGGCGGTCGACCACTGCTGTCCATGGTGGGATGTTATGCCTGAAATTTCATACTCGGCACACTTTTTTGACACAGTGGATCTGGGAATGTTGAATTCCTAATGATTTCGAAATGGCATGACCCATGCGTCTAGCTCCAACTAACATTCCGCGTTCAAAGTCTGTTAATTCCCGTCGTGCGGTCATCATCACGTCAAAACCTCTTCACATGAATAACTTGAACAGAAATGAAAGTTCTGCGAAAGCACTGCGCATTTATACCTGTTCTACGCGATGCTACTGCCATCTGAAAATTTGCATATTGCTATCCCATGACTTTTGTCACTTCAGTGTATATGTATATTTATATATATATGTTCTGTTTTTTTTTTATTCTGTCTGTTCTTTTTGTATTAATTGTATTATATATTTATACAGAAACGGATTGTATGACCCCCCGTAACCCCGTAATGAATGGTTGGAAACTTGGTTAATATCTCTTGGTTATTGGTTACTTCGCATTCGTATTTCGGCAGTGATACTATCATTTTCAGGAGATCATCTTTTGTACTTATGATATTCGTACACATAGGTTTGGCTACCTCTTTGCATACTTGCCATCACTCGTACATATTGAATTATTTAATCCCTCCTCATGGATCATGAATCATGTTTTTCACTATTATATTGTATAATTTTGTATTCGGAAATTCAGCTCGAATTACTTGATCAAATAGATTTGAAAGTAATTTTCATGTAACCAAATTAAATTGTGCTAACGAGGTATTCCTCATTTTTGCTATTCAACCGTGTACATCCGGCATTTAACAGTTTCAAACATATGATACTTTTCTATAATATCCAAGAATTTCATTTGTTTTAGTCGAAAAATTCGAGCTATTATGTCATGACGGTTCATGGGAGCTCTTCCATTAATCTTATCTTTTTTTTATCTCCAGTCATGATGAATTCTTAAATACGTTACGAATAAATCAGGGAAAACCATGTTTTCTTACATAAGTCATAGCATGTATGCTCTTGTATGTGTCGTAGACTTCCTATGTAAGTGGATGGTAAAATCACCAGTCTTCTAATGTCCTTAACAACATTCATGATTGCGTCTCTCAAACGAATGTACTCAATGCAATTTCGTTTAGACGTATTATTATTTAATGACTACCATTAATTCTGTCTCTATTTTGCGTATATGTCAACTAAAAAGCTTTTGAAATAAATGACAGGATTTTGTAAAATGATCGAAAATCCCTCGTTATCTTTTATCACTATGTGATACGCATAAAAGTCCTTCGAAGTTGCTTTTCTATTTGTTTCTGCACCTGCATTTGTGTTCACTTGTTTCAAATTAAAATGGTATCTGTGTTCGCCTTTTGTAAAAATTATCGTAGTAGCATCATCGATATATTGTACATCTTAGTCCTCATTGAATAATTATATCACGACTTGGGTACTCATTGTCCACAATTCGATACCATTCGATCCACTGATGTTTTGAATAAGTGAATCATTTGGTTGCACATGTAAAATCTTCTGCAGATCTTCAATAATTTCTCGTTTCAATCCACTTATATTTGCGCAAAGTTGATCGACTGCTACTTGTTCGTTGCTAATATTTAAAATAAATTTACAAAAAAAAAAAAAAAAAAAAAAAATTTGAGATTCGTTTTTCAATGTTAATAACGTTCCAATTTTTATGATAGCCTTTCCTTTAATCGAAACACAGAACTGAATTGATGTTCTTGACTGCTCATGCAAGTAACACTAAATGATTTAATTTGAAAATAAGCATTGTACGATCTCATATTTTTGTTGAAAACATTTTGATTGCGAAGTTTCTCCAGTCATGTAATGAAATAATTCTGGTGGAAACACTTTCAATGGTGCTAATTGCAGTTTTCCACTTGCAACACATTTCTGGTGTTTCTCTACTGAACTTCTTGGCACAGTAGAATTGGCACATGATCCATTTTGTCAATGACAACTTTTTGTGTTTGTTTGTATATTGTATTCTTTAATGGGATCATAATGGAATGCTTCACCTGCTAAATTGAAATTTCTACTTCTTCTGTTTCACACTTCTCGTACACTATTGTTTTGCTCATGCGCTTGCGGTCGTTGTCTTTCAATAACTTGCTCATTGTATCTCAACTTAGTTCAATTCGTAATCTCGTTTTTACAGCAATTTCTCTATGCCTGAGTGTCTTACTTGATACTCTTCTCTAATTACTTCTCGTTGTTCAACTGCTAAATTTTCTATCAATTTATTCATTTTCATTTGTAGTGAAGCTAAACTTCCTTCTCGCACCTCATCTCTTTTTATTTCTTAGCTGTTCTTTCTGCTTACTTATTTTCGATTCACTGCTGGAAAGATCTCCTCCTCTCCCTTCTTTAACAAGACACCAGTCCTATTAAGTGTTGCATAACACACTAAAATTCCTTTTAAGGATGAGGGCTATCACTTACGAATAAAATCAGAATAAAAACTAAAAACACAAAACAAATTCGACTAGGTTCCAATAAGTCATATGCCCAAATATTTTTTGTATTCTGGCACTTCTCTGTAAAAAATAAATATATTAAAAACCTATGAAATACCTAACCTATTTATATATTTTATTTTAATTACTTTAAAACATCAAAAAATTAACTGCTATGTAATTTTAATTTTACGATTTATGAGGATTTAAGTAAAATCATGAGGTTTAGAATATTATGTTATCTATTTAATTTTAATTTTGTGCCTTTACAAATAATTATTTCATAAATAGAGCAAAAATTGTAGTAAATTATTTGGTTCAGATAATACTTTTCTAATTAAAAAACATTTATGTTGTTCAATACTATAAACATATAAAAGACATTCTATTTGTTTTTTATTATTTAAAATTGTCAAGAAAATCTTTTAAAATATTACAGCGACTATTGAAAATTACTTAGAGAAAATAAAACTCATAACTCTAGTTACATTAATATATGCTAAGATTATGTTATATTTGAAATTTACAAATGTTAAATTTTTTCAATAATTTTTAGCTTTTTTCTTTTATGCGTAATTATTTTAAAAAATTTTTATCGATCATTTTCAGGAGTCCTCTTATTTTTGCTTACATGCATAAACTTCTTTCTGTTAAAACATTTCTTGCACGTAATATAAACATTCTAAGGAACTAGATCATCTTATATAATGACAGCATATTTGTCATCTATAAAAACTATGCATTCACCTTATTTAATATCAAACAGACATTTCTTCAAAAGGCTTTTCTTGTTATGTATTACTGAAATATGTCATATTCATCTAAAAACAAAATTTCAGCAGATATAAATATAAAAATGTTCAGTGTTAACCTCTGTAATTCATATTAAATCATAAAAAAAAAAAACATTATGTCTCTAATATTTAAAAAAATATTTCTGAAGTATGAGGCAGTTAGCAAGTCCACCATAACAATCAAAATATTTAATAAAATTCAATTTGAATCCTTTAACTTGCCTAACTAGTGACCAGTAGTGATGAGTGCAAAAGAGCTAAGATTCACACTCGCTGGGGAGCTTACTTTGTAGTCACTGCTTTTAGAAAAGAGGAGACTAGTAGTTCAGATAATGGTGCCTTATGTCCAAGTGGCTAGCGCTCTGGCGCTCAGTACCACAAGTTTCGGGTTCGTGTTCCGGCGGTGTCATGGATGTTTGTAGTGGTTCAGAATACACTTTAAACCGTAGATCCCGGTCTCATATGACACGTAGAGTGTTACAGAGCTCAATCAGATTTCCCACCCACATCATTTCCAAACTGTAAAGGGGTAACTTAACTCTAGGCACTGTGGCATGGCGTGTGGGTGTAGTTAGTTTAGACAATGCGCATGAGAGTGTCGTTTCGACAATCAAGTTACCTAATGAGTTATTCGAGTTTTCTTCCATACGACATGCAAATGCAGGGAAGTTACCCTTAAAAATTCACCGGAAGATATTACCCATCATCCATCGGTGAACTATTAATGGTATACATCGAGGCTCATTGAAAAAATACTTTATATTTTTATTAATTTAAGAAATACAAATTGTTTTTAAAGGAATTGTTAGTTAGTTGTATTTAGACGAATTGTTGTTAAATGTATACATTTAAAACAATTTAAAAGAACAAATTAAAAGTTGGATGTAACATGCAGACATAATTTTCTAGTAACTTTTTTTCCCTTTACATTAAAATATTTAAAAAATTTTTAATTTTAAGAATATTTTCAGATCTTATTTTAAAAAAAATCAAATTTTTTATATAATCAAACATTTCGTTTTAAAGATTAAGAAAAATGTTGTACGACGGTATTTTTTTTCCTCTGGTGTTTCATAACTATAAATAAGTGAAAAAGAAGCTATCTATGGTTGTCAATGATATTCAATTGAAAATGATAAATTTTTCATTTTTCATCTGATGTAATGTTTAAATATATCATTTTCCTCCAAAAATGTACTTCAGCATGTAAATTTTAATTTACATGTTTTTGAATAAATGAAAAGCATCGATAAAAGAATATTTATTATTTTTATGAATATTTTTTACTATTTGTATAAAAAAATTATTTTATTTCTGAAGGAAGCGGTAGTTGAAGCATGACAGTTTTTTAAATTCAAGGTCAGATGATCACGTAAACAAGTAATTAATATTTATTTAAATCAAAAAAATTTGCAAAGCATTTCGATTTCAAGGTAAAATTGTACTAATTCGCGAAATTTTTATTGTTTATATGAAATTATGATTCAGCATACAATTGTCTCTTTGAACAATCAATATTACGTTAACACTTTTGTTCTTTGTTAGATATTATTTGCATTATTGTGAAATTTTTGACTAATTACAAATGTAGAAACTTTTACCATCAGTCATTTAAGTAAATAGCTCATAATTATTAAATACTTAATATAAATCGAAATTTTTTAAATTATATTACATTATTAATTCTATTTTTTTAAATAGGAAAAATAATTTTGAAAATACTTATATTATTTATATTAATTTTTCTCATTAAATAATAATTTACGGCTCCATTTAGCCTTTCAGGCCAGTGAAACTTTGATAAGTTTTTCAAGTAAACGTGATTTCTGTTGTTAATAGAATTATCTATAGATTCTTCTGGAAGACTTTCGTATGCCAGCCCCCTATCGTTTATTATATGACAGAAAAGTCGTTCTTTTGCAATCCTATGAACTCATTGCAATCCTATGAACTCATTGCAATAATCATCGAATCTTTTTTTAAAAAAGCAGTGCTTTCAAAAACACGTCTCTTATACAGAATCAAACATATTATAAATAAATGAATATACATACAATTTACATGCATTGAAAAATCCAAATAAATTAATTTTCATTAGAGGCAAGTCCATTATTTTAAAAAAAAAATTCGCTAATTAACAGCAGGTTTCCTATGTTTGTAGTACACCTTCTAATTCTTTTTAAAGGGATTAATGAAAATTAACAGTTTATAGAAAAAAGAGTTATCAAAAGAATGAAATCAAAAATCTTTATTTGCGATAACTTGTACAATTTTAATGGTGCAATTGATGATAATTTTAATATGTTTTTGCTTTCGTTTCTAGAGGTTAATTAATTTAATTTCATTCTTATTTAGTTACAAAACTGATTTATTGGAATAAAAAGACAAAATTTCCTCAATTTATTTACCAACAACTAGAAAATTTCAAATCTGACCGGCCTCGAATACGGCATTTCTGATCCTAAATACCAGAGAAGCCCTAATTACCCTGTTCTGTTCCGGTATAAAACCATCCATTCTTTACAAAGTGACAATGGAATGGTTAGATACTAATGATTAAAAAATAAACAGCCATTTTAATTTATAATAGCTTTCTTTATTTTATATTTAACATAAAATTATAAAAAAAACATTTCTGCATTTATTGTTAAGCATTAATAAAAATTATTAAATTAACATTTTAATATTACAGTATACCTAAAAATATTACTCAAAAAGAAAAAGAATGGGAAGCATCTGAACGAATATTATTAAACGTCCAGCAATTGATCATGTCTTAGCTCATCGTTCTCAACGGGAATCCATGTCAAAAGAAACAGGCAGAATCTGTTTAAATAGAAATGTTAAAATGACTATTCATTAACTTTTTCAAAAATCCATTTATTTTTTACATTTTTGTTCACATTTTTTTTAATCACTTTTTCTTGTTCTTCTCCTTAGGTTATAATTCATTTTGATTTTCAATTTGATAGTAACACAAAAAATTTTAAAATGGTCTCTTAACTATGTTGTTAATATAATCTGATTTTTATCTACTTTTAGATATTCGATTGGGAATTTTTTTTAGAAATTTTAAAGTTTATTATAGCAATTAATTTTTTATTCACTAACTGAATTTTTACGTATAGGATATATATCACTCTTCTTTTTCAGCTTATCCACTACCCTCTTAGTTTCACGGCCCAGAATTTGAAACCCTAATATATAAATTTAAGGACTGAAATGGAATTATTTAACTCAAATTGAACTGTAAAAAATTCCCTTTTTTTTAAAATATACTAATTTATTTTTCTTTATTAAGTAACACCTATTTGAGTTTAAATTCTCTACATTTGGAAAGCAGTAAATTTTGATTACTGAAGCGTATTGTTTTATTTTTTAGTCTACACGTGTGTTATGCAATACTTTCGTCATCACAAGTACTAGATAAATATGTAGCTTATTTAACATTATTCCTCCTCTGTTAGGAAAAATGATTTTGCGATTTTCTGTCATGTAATCTTTGTGCAAATATTATGCAGAATAAATTCTTACAAGAAAAATAAAACGCTTTCTTTGCAATTCACTTTCTTTTAATGCATTTTATTCTTAGCCTCTATTTCATAGGAATTTTTTTCTTAAAGAACAAAAACGATTGTTAATATTAACGAATCTGTGTGTTACGTGTTGTTCACTGATAAATTTATTTATAGCTTTTTTTTAAATTTCCAAAGAGTCATGCATTCTATCAAGGTTTAAAATGTTAGATTTTTTTAAAATCTTTATTTTGATGATGAAAGGAATTCTACAATTTAAGAAACAGATAAAAACGAGCAATGTGAAAATATTATTTTATTTAAGTTTACATTAATACTTTATTGGCTTCCCATTTCAATTTGTTAAATTTATAATCTATAATTGTTGCAATAGCACGAGATGTATTATCTAAGAAAATATTTTTTTTAGAATAAAATATTTTAATAGAAATTTTGAATAAACTGTTGACATTCTTTAGTAGCATGATTGATCCGATTTCTCCAATAACAAAGTTTCTTCTATATTTCCAAATGTTCCTTATACACAGATAAATAACCATTTTTATATGTAAAAATTTTTAATTCCACGAGAATCATATTCTAATAGATTAACTATTCGACATGTGCCTCATTTGTAGCATGTCTAATAATCATGAGAGTCAAATGCAGCTTGATTCCCAAAATAGATTCGACAAAGATGGTGATGTTGTCAGGCTAATATCTCCTGAAAATATTCTACTGAAGGTATTATTAATCTCCTTACTGTCAGGCTTACCATCTATAAATTAATGAAAAAAATAGCAATAACCCATTGCAAAAAAAAACAAATATGAGAGTTTTATTATATTCTTAAATCGTATAGGGAAAAAACTGTATTACGAATAATAGTTCCATAATAGGTTATTTGCAAATAGTATAAAAATGTGCACGTCATTGTGAAAGATTAAACTTCTGGAAATATCTATTCTAATCAATGACGTAATGAATCGAAGATCTACGATGGTAGATTAAAGACATGAAAAGAAATATAGGAGATTAGATATTTAAATTAGAGTCCTTTGATGATTCATAGAAGTGGGAATAATTTCTAATCGTAGGCATATAGAAGATTCAGCCAAATACATCGAAGTCGTCGATATTTACACTTATGTCTACGAAGTATCTCAAAAATATCTAAATTAAGTATTAATTTGTTGTAGCTATTGTAAATATGGTGCCATTGTCTGCTGTACATAGAAGGCTTCCCAAAAGTAATCTGTATGTGAGGCTATCAATCCTTTATATGTCGTTTACTTCGCATCCTGAAAATTAATGAAGGCCTTCTATACTTAGTTTAGTTCAGATTTAGCGTTTAAAGATAAAAGAAGCCATTCATTGATCATTTGGAGAACTTCTGGAATCCATTATCATCTATGAACAAAAAGAATCTTATAGGACTGACAGTATCAGTACATGGGGTGGTGACTGATCAACGTTATAAACATGACATCCTTGATGCGTCTTTATCGTTGTAAAAGAAATGATAATCTGTCTCATACTTAATATAGTTATGTCCATCCATGTATGGGAAGGATAATCTCATACTTGGTATAGTTGTGTCCCTTCATGCAGGGGAAGGATAATCTCATAGTTGTGTCCATCCATGTATGGGAAGGATAATCTCATACTTGATATAATTGTATCCATTCATGTGTGGGAAGGTTAATCTCATAGAGTTTGGGGTTTGGAATCGAGTTTCTCCATTATACATTCAACGCGCTATTCATCATGTCACTCCAGATTTCCTTTCTGTCGTAGTAACTAATTGTACTTTTCGTAGCAACTTTATTTCATTTTAATATAAATTTTCTTACTATTTAGATCGTGAGGATGAATTATGAACTATTTACATTTCCGCGACAAAAAAAAGGTGTCAATATGTTTTTGTGTAAGTATTGTTATTTCTGTTTTTACAACGAATGTTTTATTGAATTTTTGTGTTTCAGGTTCCGCCGAAGGTGACTGACAAGAAGCTCGAAAAAGAATGGGTGTCGGAGACAAAGACAGATAACACTGTCCGCGAGACATGGGGCAGTAAGGCAGAATTCTTATTGTCTTGCATTGGCCTTGCAGTTGGTATTGGAAATGTCTGGAGGTTTCCTTACCTTGCTTACCAGAATGGAGGCGGTAAGACATTTTTCTATAAGTTGTATGGATATTGTTATGCAACTATTTAAACTATTGTATTGTAAAACAGCCCATAACTTTATGTTTAGAGGTCACATAAAGTTTTACTTAACTCCAAAAAAATGTTTATTAAACATTATTGTTTGTCAAAGTGAATGATTTATCAATTAAGATATTTTTTTCTCTGCGTTTTAGTTATGAAAATGACTTGTTTGTGTTTTTAAGACATTTATTTATTCTTTGTTGTCAGACATAATTTTATCTTTGCTTTCTTTTTTCGAATTTTTTTGTATTGTACAAAAAAAAAAAAGCAAAATTATTAGAAAATGGTATAAATGTAAGTATATTATAAAAATATATTTACTAACTAGGAAAAATTAAGTATTTAAAAATTTTGTTTTATGAACTACCCACGAAATTTTAATATTTAAAAACTTTAAAATTATTTCATGTTGATTAGAGAATAAGCAAATAGTATTTGTTTGGTTTTAAACAGTTTAATTTAAATATAAAATAATAAATAAAATATAAATAACAAATATAAAATAACAATGAAATGACAAATAAAAATGTTCATTTTTTCATGAATGCACCTTTGAATCGATTTCTCCTTTGTTAAATTAATTGCAGCATGTCCTAGTTTTGCTACTAAAGAGGCTAAACATGACAGATTCAGAACTCGTATATAAAAAAACAAACATAATTAAAATGCAAGGCAAATTTCTATCCTCTTCTATTGACACACTTAAATCTTTTAAAACTTTTTAATTTTTTTGTTGCGCAAAAGTTTTAGATGAAATGATAAGAAATTGGCCGGAAATTTTTTTTTAAGTACGCACATGAAAATTGTGTTTCAAACAGAGATAAAATAATGTGGTATTCCTTAAACTACATTTTAATTAAGTTATAAGATGAATCACATATCAAACTGTATGACGGTGATGTAATTTTTGCAGAAATTATTGTTTTAAATTATCTTAATGAATAATATTATTACATGTTCACTCAAATGTTTTGCTATATTATGCTATTTCATTGCCGTGCCTTTTTGCGTAACATTCATTTTTAAATAAAATTTGTTTTTTAGGTGCCTTCTTAGTGGCTTATATTGTGTTGCTGCTGGTAGTGGGGAAACCCCATTTCTTTGCAGAGTTGGGTATCGGCCAATTTACTGGATTAGGCTCTATTGGAATATGGAAATGTTTCCCAATAGCTAGAGGTAAACTGATATTATCTGTTTATTATTTATTATTTATAAATAAATATTTATAATTGATTTTTTAAAAGTATTTTTTGTTTTTAATTTTATGAAAGTTGAGAGCACATATTGCTCTTTTAGTAAAACGTTAAAAAATGCACGTTCCATTGTATGCAAGCATTTCCTGTAAAGTAACGTGAAAGAATACATATAATAATACAACAAGAAATCCTATCTTTATTATAATCCCATGATGGAAATTAGATGGGTATTTTAAATCTTCATTTATATGTGAATATTAATATCTAATATTATTTTTTTCATACTGGCAGTAATTATAAATTTTATATTTAAATAGGATAATATGTAATTTATTGAATTTCTCCTATAAAGCAATAAAGCTTTATATTTTATTTATAAATCAAATTCTACTGCCAAGGAAATATAGAGATTTGCACGATGTCATAAAAATAATTCTATTGATAGTATGAATGGAGTTTATATTAACACTTTAAAAATACATTATTGTTTCGTAATAGCAGTAACTAAAATATACAATACTAAGATTATTTAACATAATCATAAAACACTTATTTAATAAATTATGAAATGCCTATTTAAAATTTAGTAGACAAATCGGTATATCCTTTTGTTTTAAAACAATGCAGTAAGCTTATTACAATAATTTAACTATATAA
Organism: Caerostris extrusa; assembly: GCA_021605095.1. Classification (NCBI taxonomy): domain Eukaryota; kingdom Metazoa; phylum Arthropoda; class Arachnida; order Araneae; family Araneidae; genus Caerostris; species Caerostris extrusa. Next base: position 29,153 of record BPLR01011516.1, on the reverse strand, counting down.
AATTAGTGGTAAAATTTTTCCTCGTCATGCATCAATCGTTAGTAACTATTTCTTGATAATTTTTATATATTTGTTGCATGAAATATTTATTACTTTAGCGCTATAATTTTGTTTAATCTAAGTATGTTTTTAATAGATTGAAAATTGAACCAAAATAATATTAAAAGCCTTTTTAGTTTAAATGTAGTGTTATCAGTTAAAAGAAGTTTAAATATAGTAGTGTGTATTAATTTTTTCAAATTATAGATATTTTTATTCGATAAGTTTATAAAATATACTTTATCTCAAATTCTGCAACTGAGAGAACTTTGTGTAATGAAAAGTTCGTTAATTCGACGAAATGTCATTTTTCACCAAAGATAAATTTTCGTGCAAAATTTAATTAGAAATGAGAATGGAAACGTTGTAAAGTATATATAATATAACGTTATAAATAATATAACGTTATAACGTATATATAATATAACGTTGTAAAGTAGTACATTTGATGAAATAAACAGGCGATTTGGCTCCCATTTGGCGATTTGACTCACAATTACGATAATCTTCCAGTTAATGGAAAAGTACCAACAATGAAGCTTGTATTACATATTGTGTTAAAAAGTAATTTGCAATTAAAAAAAAACTTATCTATCATTCATCTTAATATCTGACATTTGATTTTGTTTTATTATTTAATTGCTGCGAATTTAACTAAAAACTATTAAAATAAATACTTAATCACAAAAATAACAAAGAATGAATTTCTCATTTGATAATATTGTTTATTTTTTTGCTATTTTTCTGTAGGAGTTGGGTTTGCTATGGTAGTAGTGTCAGCTATGATTGGAACCTATTACAATGTGATCATGATGTACACACTCTATTACATTGGACAATCCTTTCGGTTCGAAGTACCATGGAAACATTGCGATTCCTGGTGGGGTGCTAATGATAACTGTTATGTTCGGAGAGTAAATGAAGTAAGAAAACATAAATGTAAATCTTATTTATAGTTTGTTTAACTTTTAATATTTAAATATTCGTATGTATGCATATAAAAATACTGAATAGCAACTGATAATAGGTAAAATATTATAAAAGTTGTTAAAGCAATTATTGTCATAACTTATTTTGATAAGATTTCATGAAAATTTTTTAGTATAGTCAATATAAAGAATTTACGTTTGTGAAACAGATCATAGATATCAATAGTCACTTTCATATTTATTATGAGAAGTTTCGTAAGAATTAATATTGTAGAATAGTAATTTGTAAACAAATAATTAATAGTAAAACAGTATTATAAAATAATAAAGTAGTAATTAATTAGTAAAATAGTATTATATACAAATTGATATTTACAAATAATCGATGGTAATAAATTAATTTGCATATTTTGTAAGAATTAATATCGTAAAATAGTTGTATAATTTTTTATTTCAATAATATGCTCGTATTATATAATTAAGGTTTTATATATCGTAATTTTCTGTATAGCTGCGCAAATATCTTTATATCTACAATCGTAGTTTTTGGTGTTTACAAATAAAACGGCTTGAAATAATTTCTTATCGGTGCATAGTATGCGGATTAATTGTGTCTGAACATCTGCTTTCATTTATATTTCATGTGCCTAAAGATTTGGTTTTGTATCTGGAATAAAAATACTTAGACGCTTAAATTTTTTCATCTTTAGAGTAAACATTATGATGTCAAAATTATATTTAAAAATAACATATCATGCATTAAAGAGGAGTATGCATTAAAGTAGTTAAAGGTATATTAATAAGTATGCATTAAAGTAGTTAAAGGTATATTAATAAGTATGCATTAAAGTAGTATAAAGTAAACATTAAGTATATCTGCATGAAAGTATAGTGATAAAAAAAGAATTTGCCACATATATTCCATAAATACCAAGTCAATAATGATTAAATGAACAAAAGGCTTCAAATGCAATAATTAAATTTTAAAAAAAAAAACATCGGAAAATTTCAAATTTCTAATTATTTAATACTAAATAGAACAAATTAAAAAAAAAAAATTCCGCAAACGTTTATTTGTTATATCCATAGAAAACTAAATAAGTAGCACAAGGAAAAAGTATCTGTGTCGCTTATTTTAAAAAATTAAATTTTGCTGATATTTATGGAAAAAAACTTACTTATAGAAAAACCAGTTAACTATAAACCATACCGATACATTTTAATTTTAGACGCATAATCTCTGAATTGCATGCAGAAAATTATGGCATTTGAAAATTACTTATATAAATTATAAGTATAGTTTTGTTAAAAGTGACATTTAAAAGCAACAAAATCTTCAATTGAATAAAAACAAATAATGAATTATTGACTTGAGTAATGGAAATTAAAGATGATTATGATTATTTCATATTCATCTAACGTCATAACAATATATCAAGTTAAAATGCTTTATTAATGAATCATTTTCGCACTTTCAAGTTTCGAAAGCCAGGTCGAAAATAAATAGAATCTACTCTTTAACTTAACTAAATTAAATAATTTTAAGCAAAAACATTTAATTTCACATTACAGTAAAAAAAAAGTTAATTGTTAAAAATTAAAAACTTCGTATAGATAACATAATTTTTTTATAGCTGGAAATAGATTTAAATAAATTTTAATAGACTAATAAAAAATATCCTTATGAACTCTAATTATAAAGATTTATAATAAAAGTTAAAACTTTTTAATTCACAATTAAAATTATTTTATTATTATTTTTTTAATCCTCAATTTATATTTTTCAATTCCTTCTATTAGCTCATACTCTCCCTATATATATCTCGTTCAAATTTTCAATCCTTCATAAAATACTTTTTATTCATCCACTCAAGTTCAATTACATATTTTTTGAACTTGTAGTGGATGACGCTTGATGTTAGTACAGTTTTCTCAAATATTAATTCATTAATTAAGTTTTATTAATTAATTTTAGTATTTTTTTTTAGATTTAAGTTGCATGTATCTACCAATAGATGGCGCCAGATAAACTTAAAAAAATGAATGAAAATTATTTATGAAGGACTTTATGCATTATAGTGAAAAAAAGTAGGAATTGACTTTGAATGTTTTTTTATATTACTTGTTAATTGATATTTTGTATTCTTAGACACCATGTGGGGAAGTTAACGAAAAATTAGCTACTAAATACGCTGCTGAGTATAGCATAGCTGCAATAACAAACGTTACAAATGTAACATGGAATGACAAGGTATTCATCGTGCCCCTGGAAGAGTTCACTCACGCATTTAAAACCTGTAACAATGCCACTCAGACAGCATCTGAGCAATTTTGGGAGTAAGTATCTCACTGTAATTTAAAGTCACATTTAAAATATTTTTATGCTATTAGTTATTAATTTCGTCTTACAAATTATTAAACATTTAATGTTGTTTTATAATGTTCTTTACTTTGACTGGGTGTCTTTCGTAACTGTTGATTCAATAGAGAGTTTTTGCATAGCGTTTTTTTATCGTCCGATATTTTTTTCTTCCTAGTGCGCATGCTCATAGGGAACGCTGTACCTATTGCGCATGCGTATCTGTAATACTGCACTACTGAGCTATTCCTATGAGCATGCGCGCTAGGAAGAAAAATATCGTTATGCAAAAACTCTCTAATATCTAACAATTGTAGATTATTAATCACCTTGCTTTTCCATCTTTTTCTGTTTCTATTTGTGTTTTATCTTCTATTCATAGTTGTTTATTTTGTTTTTTATATTGCTCCGTGGATCTTTTATAAATACCTCTTTAAAAATTTGTTGCAACATTCCCCCCCTCTTTTTATCAATTCTATAGATTCTTATAATCTGTATTACATATGATAAATTTACCCACATAATTTTCAAAATTTAAAGCGACATCTAGGTATAATGCCAGTGTGAGCTAATCTTCAATTAGTATTTAGAATAGAATTCAGAACTCCAACCCTGTTGCATGCTTTGAAATAGTGAAACAGGAGACTTAACTATGGCTGGATCATCGTTATTATGATTGTCTTGATCTTTGTGTGATATTTATATCATAAATGAAAGAAATTGTTATTAAAATTATCTGCAAAGCAATTTGTTTTTACTCTTAGCAGCATATAGTAAAAAAGATAATATAGCAAGTTACTTTTGAACTACCTGGAATACACTTGAATAGTTTTGAAGCTATTTTAATCCGAAAATATCGTCAAGAATCCAAATAATAAGTATTAAAAAAGTTGATTAATTATACATTGGGAATGACAACACCTGTCAAATATTGTTTTTGTAGTAGCAAACACATATGTTTTACTTGCATGATACACACGCAGTCATCAGTTCAGTATAGTCGCCCATCATAGTAGATTTTTTTCGATTACAAATTATAATGCTGCAAAAAGTCATCGATAATAGTGCTTCACTAATGGACCTTTATGATGAGTGAGGGGGAAACTACGACAATTGCACAACGTTTCGCATTGTCCAAATGTTCCAGGATAGTTTGATTAGCTTTTCATCTAGCTACATTATAATTTATCTGAAGATGTCACTTGCCGGCCAATATCCATCGAAATGCTGAAGCACTTGAAGCTGAGTGAAACGCTCAGAGAACCATTTGAACATCATCATGGAATTTTTTCAATCCTGCTCTAACTGAACACAGATTCTAAGAAAATTTAACACGACCTATCAAAAATGGTAAAGGTGAATGCTAATTACGAATTAAAATGACCATAATAAGTGTGTATATAGTATCGTTAATGAAATTTTGATCCTATGTTTATATATATATATATTATAATTAACAGGTTTACAACAACTATTTGTTTAAATTGCGTCTCGTATCATTTGCTAAAAACGTATTTCGTTAATAAAACATTTAAGAAAATGCTAATTAATATGGAGTTCTTATAAACGTGTATATTCATTCAGGAGGTATGTCCTGCAGCTCACCTCAGGAATAGATGAACTGGGGATTGTGAAATGGGATTTGGCGCTTACACTCTTCATTTGTTGGATGCTCGTTTTCTTAGGAATAATGAAGGGGATCAAATCATCTGGAAAAGTGAGTTTATTAAAACAATTTGATCACATCACAAATTCCTTATTTCTTAATTCCATATTAATCCAAATCAAAGTTCTTGGTCAGTAATAATTATTTCCTGTTTAACATTCATACATAAGAGTATATTTAATATTCATTTATTTAATTATTTAATATTTATTATATTGCTATTATCATGCATGACATCGACAAATTTTTAGATTCTTCTTATTTTTAAAAACTTTGTTTACGGAACTAAGAAAAAGATTATTACTAAAAATAAATTACATCATATTTGTTTCTGATTATAATAAAATTTCACATTAATTATAATTCACTGATTTAAAAATTCGATATAATTATTTCAATTATTTAAATATATCAAAAGTTAAATGAAAATTTATATTTACAGGTAGTTTATTTCACAGCAACATTTCCGTACGTTATACTTATCATCCTAGTCATTTATGGATGCACCTTATCTGGAGCTATGACAGGTTTGAAATATTTGTTCATTCCAGAATGGAAGAAACTTTTAGAAATTCAGGTATTATTTTTGTATTTAATGTTAAAAACAATATGGATTTTTAAATTGTTTAGGTGATTTGTTTTAGATTTCTTTTAACCCTTTACTGGATAATAATTATCAGAAAAACTGAAAATTGAAAATACCATATCATGACAGTTAAAGTAAATTCATTCTAGAAGCAAAGAATTCCTCTTAGTCCTCAAATTTTAGAACATCTATACTTGATTTTTGACTGTCAGATCATAGTGCATAAACCAGGAAGCCACATTGATATCACACATTTGAACATGTTATATTATGCACGTAAGCTTTTATATCATTATCAAATAAAATAATTTGATCAAATTCCTAACTAAAAATATATAGTCGACCCATACAGTAGTTTATAAAAAAAAGTTTTGAATTCTAATCATTTCAAACTTTGTCGCATAATGTACCCATTTTCATCCTTTCACCACAAAAGTGGTTGTGCACAAACCCAAACCGCTTTTGGAGTGAAAGGGAAACACTTTTTTAGTGGGATATTTTTAAAAACATACTTTTAGGAGTCAATTAAAAATTTTGTGTGGATAATAATCTTTTTAAGGAGAAAGAAGTTTCTGCAGAGAACACTTAAAATAACGAAATAGCCATTTAAGTAATGCACTAGCGCGTAGCCAAAATTAAAAAAACAAAATTAAATTAATGCATTAGTTAGTTCTTTCTTTCTAATTCATTGGTCACTACTACGTCAGCACTGTAGCAGATTCTTCTTTACCTACCAGACACCACAGACATGCCACAGTATGCCAGAGCACAGTATGCTACACTATTCGCATTTACTAAACTCTCCAATTAATTTTGAAAGAACTCTAAACAAGATTCTTTTATAAATATAGTTGATCAAATAATATTTTTGATAAACCTTTCATGAGCTTTCAGCTTTCCATAAATTCCGGAAATAGAGGCTGTTGTGCATAAATAATTGAAGAGACTACTTTGAAAAGACCTGAGACTATTAATTGATAATTTGAATAAATTATTTTGAATTTCTGACAAAGTTATAAAGTGAATGACAGGCCTTTTTCTACAGAAGAAAAATTTATTTTACATTTCAGGTTTGGCGAGCAGCAGCTGAGCAACTTCTTTTTCACTAAGTCTAGGAAGTGGATGTCTTATAATGTATGCCAGTTATAATAAATTCGAAAGCAAATTATACAGGTAGGAATATGTTTGACGAAAATTAAATGTGAGTTTAATTTGTATCTTTTATATGGGATCAGCAAACTTTTAGTATATTTTTTAGGTTTCACTTCTCAGTTTCTACTGAGGTTTTATATGATAGTTAATCTGTGTTAATATTATATATTCATATTGGGAATAAATAATGAAGTGCTCAGAATATTGAAGATAAAAAAAATGATATTACAGGGAATTGGGCGTACATAAAACATTCAAGTATTTGTATTCAATAAGATCAATTAATGATAAATTATAGGATTTTATTTCAAAATAAAATACAGAATTCTAAAACATAAGAAATGATATCCTTATATCCATTATGAGATAAAAAAAAAAAGGCCAGCAGACCAAAAATGAGTTATTTATTAGGAACAAAATTTCGTATATCAATAATTTTCGATCTAAATTACAAATAACTAAGTTTTTGCTGCCAATGAATAAATAATTGGATTTTTAGAAAGTCATAAGTGAGAATAATGATAATGTGTGAAAGAGAAGAATTTAAAGTTCTAAGGCATAGCTTTATTCCTTCTACTCATATACCTTGAATAAGTGTTTTGCGCACAATATAAGCATGCATCACCATTTGTGGAGAAATTCGACTTGCTAAATGAAGATAAGTCAAATGATCAATCAAAATTCAGTTCACTCTAACTGAATTTTGATTGATCATTTGACTTATTATACGAAATGTCCTCATTAGATGATACCAGCAGAAATGCGTAAACCAAGGCAGAATACAGCGGTAAAAAAGGCAGCAGATGAGCTAGAGAAATTTCAGAATGGTGACCACTGGAGTGGTTCTCATAACACCAATAATCCGATATGTAACCGGGACAATAGTGACTGCACTGATAAACGTTTCAGGGAATGCGGTTTGAACTCAAACCATCCCTTGAGATGATTACCACCCTATGTTTAGACCGACTAACTCTTTTGTAGTGGACTTATTTTGTCTTTAATATCGCGGACTGGAATAGATAGGTGAATAGAAGGTGTTCAATTTCGAATTGAGTCCCAATGAGATGTACGGGAAACATTTGAATACTAACCTGATCGGTTAAAGCATTGATTGATTGTTAACCTGACTGTCTCAAAGCCAAACATCTCGATAACTAGAATTTGTCTATGGTTCACGTTTTATTCTATATACTGGTCCTTTTTGTTGTCTTTCGTAAAAGTTTTACAGCAGGGCGGTAAGAGTAAACTGGCAGAATTCCAATGGGTTTCTCCTCTATTTCACTGAATTTTGTGCTTTCGTTTCAACAATATCTGTATTAAAATTATCATAATTCTAAAACACTTTCTTGGTCAGCTAGATCTCTAGATCTTCCTTAAACATAGCCAAGGTACTTCTAGCTGGTGTAGGATACAGCCGATACTTCAACTCAACAAATCAGGGGCAAACTTTATAATAATTTGTTGAAGGGCCATAGATAAGTCAACGCTTCATTGATTGAATTACTATATGCAGTTGTGTGATCTGAATGAAATGTTCAAGTCCCCTGAAATTTTTAAAATTTGTTTTTTATACATCACGTCTACCTTTTTTAAGCCTATTCAGATAATTCTTAAACTTTTGTATTGCTTTTTGTATTGTAAGTTTTAAAAAGTTTGTTATATTCATATTTATTATTATTCAAACTGGAGATAATGTTAGGAGAGCTAGACATTGGATAACTGGAGATAATAACTGGAGATAATATTTAACATAACATTTTTGTTTAATAAGTATAATGTTATCTAAAATTATTTTCATTCTAATAATATGTTTAATTTTTAGCATAAGTGATATAAATTACCAAATGCATAAGCTGTTTAAAAACAGTATATAAAATAATAAAATAGAAGAGTTACTATTTTAGATCTAGCTTATAAAATGCATAAAAACATTCATTTTATATATTTTTTTTTATATAACTGTGTAAATAATTTGTAATTTAATGCAATTATTTCTTTTAAAAGAGATGCTATGTTTGTGAGTTCTTTGGATTTCACAACGAGTTTAATGTCTGGCATTGTAATCTTTTCTGTTCTGGGACATATGTCCACAGAAATGGGGATAGACATCAGTAAAGTGGCAAAAGGTGGTAAGTAAATGCGAACACTTTATTACATTTAAAGAGTTTAAAAAATTTAATTACATTAAATAATAATTATAACATAAAAATATATAATAAAAATATATGTTAAATAATATTATACATTAAATATTATTATTTAACATATATTTTTATATAATTAAAAATATGTCGTTCCAATACACATTTCAGAACTATTCATATAGTGTCAGGAAAACAAGACAAAATCAAATGAATGTTAATATTTCAGGCTACACGAAATATGGAAAAAACTTCTAAAACTGTAAATAAAATGTTTTATATTTTAAAATGATAATACTCTTGATTTATAACAAACAAACATTTAAAATTTTATTTGAAAGTCCTTTCTCTCTTTTCACAATTCTATAATTTAGGTGGTTTTAAATATTAATTTACAAGCAAATATCAGATTGATCTAAAACACAAACTTTTATTATATACAATGCCAATTATGTCTGAATTATGTTATATAAAAAAACAAATTTAGCAGAATATAAATGAATTAAAAAATAAAGCCTTTAAGAGAATAAATTAAGGCAATTTATTGCTTATAATTCGCCGATAATGTGTTAAAACTTTAGAATTTTAGATTTAGAATACAGGCCATTGCGTTTAATCCGTGGGCTTCTACGCTGCTCAAAACAATTAGAAGAATGAGTTCGGTAAAAATTTATCATATAACCGACAATTTCAAAAATGAAATAAACTATGGAATCGGTTTTGGAAATTGAAAATGTTCCTCGAAGATCGGATGAAGGTTGTACGCTTGCAACAACACAAAATGAAGATCGGCATTTAACACTAATGGCCAGAAGAATTCGTTCTATGAATGCCAGTTTATTAGAACAACACTTTCAGAGAACTATTGATAGTAGAGTTTCGGCTCAAAATATTCGAAACCAACTCTACCATGTGGATTTGTATTCTCGCAGACCTATGGTTTGTATATCATTGACATAGCCCACTGTGCTGCCCGCAGAAGTTTGGCACAGGAGAATCTCAGATTAGGGAGAGATGGGCGGAGCAATATAATCTTCACGGACGAGTCCATCTTTAGTGTACAGCATGACAATTGGAGGATTCGCTTCTGGAAAGAGCCTCTCATGCGGAATACCCGTGCATTTGTGTATGCCTTTTTAGCTGAGGCGGAGTGATGGTCTTGGCCTTTATTTCTTTCAATAGCTGCAAGGAACTATACATTATCAGTAATGGAGCGTTAATGACTCATCGATATGGAGATGAGATCCTCAAACATATTTCAGTCCTTTGCGCTGCAACAATCGGGACAAATTCATTCTCATGGATGATAACGTCAGCCACATCAGTTACAGACAAATATCGTCAATAAAATTTAATTAATCTTACATTTTGTTTCTTCTTTTCTCATATCTCAGACAGCAAAACATTTCCACATTCGCAGTTTATACACAAAATAATATCTCCTAATTGTTTTGAGTACCCAGACGTATAGGTAAAAACTATTTCTTGAAAAAGACAAACGCAGCTCGTTGAATGCACGTGTATCCGAAAATATGTTAACGAAACTTATATTAAAAAGAAGAAAACAATTTGACTACGTTCTTTTAAAAATAACATGAGAAAACATTCTTTTAAAAATAGAATGATGACGTAGAAGATAGAATGTTGTCTTACTTTTACGATAAAAGGCAACGTAGAATGCACATTGCACAAAGTTTTTGTACGAGTAGAAAAATAAAAGATCAGGCAAATAAAGTAGCAGGTTACTAAAAATACTTTCTTCTTTGTATTTTTGTTATGAAATATGACAAGTAAATAGCTTTTCGTTTTTATGATACCTTTCTCGCGCATATTTCATCTCCACAACATGCACGACTTTCAATGGTTCATATGTTAATTTTATCATATTAATTCGGTTAAAGGAAAACGGTCTTAAAAGATAAATAAAAAATATTTTCACTACTTTCAACCAAGGATGGAAAAACAATTTCATTTGCAAATTCGTTATGTCACAGAAATTACTAAGTAAGGCTCAAATATTTCTCGGATTATGCGAGTGTATTAATTCAGATGGATTTTTTTAATTTAAATTTTTTATTGTAGGTCAGGGTTTGGCATTTGTTACTTATCCTGAAGCTTTAGCCAGACTTCCTGTTCCACAACTGTGGTCTGTGCTATTCTTTTTCATGTTGTTTTTACTTGCGCTTGACAGTGAAGTAAGTGAACGCCTATATTAAGTTGAATATAACTGCACCTGTAAACTTAAAAAGTAGTTTTGTAGCTTTGCATAAAATAGTTTTATAGTTTTTAATATTATATCTTTATACTAACTACTGTGCCCAAAAATAAGAACAATTATTTTTTTCAAAAATTCTTTATTTATTCTTCCAAATTTATTTCTGCGTCTTCAAAGTAATCCCCTCGGACATAATGCACTTATGCCAACTTTTTTTTTCAAATCCTCAATGCACGCTAAAAAGTCATTGGCCGAGATGGCCTTCAAAGCGGTGGCGATTCACGTTGAATCTTTTCAATCGCGTTGAAGAGATTGAGAGAGAGAATCGCGTGAATCTCTTCAATCGAAAAAATTGAAATTCCATAAGCTCGGGAATTTAAATTGAAAATTGGTCTTACTTTTTGGACACAATAGTATAACTGCACTTGTAGATCTATATAACTTGTATAGTTTTATAGCTTTGCAAAAACAGTTTTACGGTTTTATAATTTCTATACTCTGCGTCTAGTGTATTTTATATTTGTATTTATTTTCTTTAAATTTACACAAAAAGTTGTCGAATTAAAAAAAAACTGTGTTGTAAAATTCTTGAAAAAATGTATTAAAAAACTGGCAAATATCTGAGTTTAAAAATAATTTTTTTCCAGAATTTTCAGTTTGGCAATTCAAATTTTTAAAAGAAAATTTCTAAATAATTAATTAAAAAATTGCACATCAATAGAAAAGAATTTTACTGTATGACTGTTTATTTATAGTTAAAAACTTTTTCAGCAGCATTTCAAAACAATTTTAATGGTATTTTGAAATCGCAATTTCAGTAATACGTCATTTTAATTAATTACAGTTCTCTTCACTTTAAAAAGGGAAATTGAATCCTAAAACTCTAGTATGATCAATTAGAAGAAAATTTTGTTCCAAAGAAAAAAAAAAAAAATTACATAAATAATATTATAATAGCAGGGATTTCATTTTCAGAATTAAATTATCAAAAATATTTAGAAGCAAAAAAAATACTAGTTGTTGAAATGAATGAATATACAATATTTAATGACATGTAATAATAAATATTTAATATTGAATTTCTTACAACAAAAATAATAAAACGTTCAAAATGTCATGGGGCATCTATAATATGAATAGAGAGACAGTGGGAAGGAAGATTTGAATTGCAAATTCATCTCTTTTTATTATCTTGGGGAAAAGATCAGAAAAGATTATTATTAAACATTTGATTCTTTCTGGGATTCAATAGTAGCCAATTTGCTATTACCAGATACCAGATGACCAGAACCTTATTAGAAGATAATTTTTTGTCCTATGAAAAAACTGGTGCACCATTCTGTTATGCCACTGCCGCACTGTTCTATTTGCCCTCTAAAAGAATCATGATACCTTAAGATCCATTCTAGACAATTCTGCATTTATGAGCACAAAATTATTATGAATTATAATACATGGATGAAACTAGAAAAAACATCATTTTAATAACCTTTCACAGAACTAAATGATAACTAAAATCATAATCAACAATTTTTTTCTTAATTATTTATTGATAATTGTTTCATTTTTTAAAGTTATTTTAATATCTATCAAGAGAAAAAGTGTCGCGATCCTTGGAGGTCACATATTACCATTCACTACGGGAAGAAAAGCTATCATTATAAAATGCTATGTTTTATTTTAGATATTACAGATTTATTTATTCATCATTATTCAAATATTTAATTTTATGTTTGTAATATTAATATTATTCATTATTCGAAAACTTTTAATTCGAAACTTATTGAAACGAAAACTTATGCTTAAAAATTATGCATGTTTATATTCAAGATAAAAAAATTTCAACTTTGTTATTTTTAGAATATTTATACAAGATTGGGAAATCGTTTTGAAAATAATTTTATTTTATTATTTTATTTCAGTTTTCATACATGGAGAACGTATTCACTTGTATTTTTGACGAATATCCTCATTTAAAGAAGAAGAAAGTTTACATAACATTCTTCTGCTGTTTGGGGATTCTTTCTACTGGGATTACCATGCGTATTACAGGTGAAATTATAATATATTTAATGTGTTTAAATATGCCTCCTTTGAATGCATGTATAACACAGTTGGCTCAATAAAAATTTAAATAGCATTATTTTTTTTAAAAAATATTACATGTTATAGATATTTAATTGAATTAAAATTGCTTAATTTTGAGAATAAAGGAAGGAAAATAATATCGGAATAATTATGAAAAATTTTCGTATTTAAGAGTTATCTAACTTTCTTTGCGATGCAATTAAGAGATGTGGCATGCATCTATGCAATATGAAATCAAATTTATCTAATATTTGATACTAATACAGTGACTTTTGTTATCACCCGTTGGGAGACAAAGCAAAAGCGCTATATTCAAAAAAACGAAAAGCCAGATGAATTTTATCTAGTTTGTGAAGTTTTTCTTCAAAAAGCGAGCAAAATATTTAAATTAAATCTAAATAAAAAAAAGGGTGTGGTAAATAAACTATTGCATCGTATCTATTTTAGACAAGACTTATATGCTTCAGAAAGAATGGTTACGACTCTCTCAAAGGTAATATGCTTCTTGCAAGTTTACACTTCAGAACAAAGGAATGTATTGGATAGTTTATCAATTCCTTCCCTCTTTCTCAAATCCACTGGAAGAACTTTCCATTTTAAAATTTATTGTACCTATTCCGAGTGCAGAAATGAAAAGTTTAGATTTGTTTCTCTTATAGAGTCTAAAACTGGGTTCTTGCTTGGAAACCTATTGTTTAAACCACTATCTGTTTAACATTTTAGTGGCCATACCATGCTGAATATACCGGTTCTCGTTAGATCACCGAAGTGAAGCATCATTGGGCGCGGTCAGTACTTGAGTGGGTGACCACCTGGGAACACCGCGTGCCATTGGCATTCACAAATTTGGGACCTGAATGGCCGAGTGTCTGCGCTCTGGCGCTCGGTGCCACAGGTTTCGGGTTCGAATCCCGGCGGTGCCATGGATGTTTGTAGTGGTTCGGAATCCACTTTAAGCCGTAGGTCTCGGTGTCCTCTGACTGTAAGAGCGTCACGGAGTCAAAGTCAGACTTCTACCTACGGGTGCTCCATCACAACAGAAGCTGCTTCCTTCCCCTTCAATCATGAGTACGTATGGGCTCATGGGCATGGCCAGCAAAGTGGGATAAGAAACAACAACAACATTTTAGTAATCCTTAAGGGTTACCTTAAATCAGTTTACAGAAAGGATGCATTGAAGGACAGAAAGAAAAAGAAAAATTTGAAAAGAAAAATAAATATTTTTCATCTACTGTATAATATAATTACTTGGCATATGAAAGAAAGAGTTGAAAACTCCAACTAGGCAGCTTGATTGGCACTACAAAAGCCTGGCACACATTTTCATAATCGCCATCAAATCTCCTTTTTCATTTAAAACCTCCTTTATTATTGGAATGCCACATCGAGACATACCATAAAATGGGCCTCATAGATAGATTAATTGGTCAAAAGCATAATACTAAAACCGAGACATAATACTTTTAGTGTTGCTTTTACTGGAGCTGCAACTTCATGCTGTTAAACCCTACTTTGGCTTTCACAATTGTTCTGATAGTTAATAAATAAAACATGAGCACGATCTATGATCCAGTAATAACTTGCGTTCAGAAAGGTTTTCGTTCGAAATATACTGACTGCATTTATTATAATTACCCTTTCGCAAAAGAAGAGTCTAGATGGCAAGTGTGACAATGTTTTTAAAGTGTTTCGCATTGATAGTCACAGTCTCTGGTAGGAATTTCGGTGTTCTCTACCATTATAAGAGTTTTTAGGCGAAATAACCGTTTAATGGGCAATTTCAAATTTGATTTGAGTCCCAGCTTGAATTTTAACAATAGTATTTACATGATACATTATATATATATTCACTCAAGAGCCAAAACATCATGACCACCCCTACATTTTGCAATGAACTCGCCTGGATGACGTGGAAGGCACGTGATCAGGTGGAAGTGGTATTTAACTGCTGCTGGTATTAAGAATGGTTCTTTCATTAATGGGAAAGGCTGCATCTAAGCGACTTTGATAGAGGCCATTGTAATGGATCGGTTCGGAACAAGTATTTCGAAGCTGTGTTGTTCGCGATATACAGTTGTTAGTACTTAAAGATGAATGACGCCAAACTCGTTAGATGACATGGTGTTGTCGTCCACACGCTAATGTTTTGGCTCTTGAGTGTATAATCTGTCTCCGCCCATCTACCAAGGACTTGTGGGCATCCATGCCAAGGAGGGTTGAAGCTGTGTTTATATAAGGTGGGCCAACTATATTATTGACAGTCATAACGTTTTGGCTCTTGATATATTGTGTCATGCTCTCTAAATGCTTGCGTTAACATTGAGTCATTACTCTAGTACCTATTAAGTTTAAATTAACTTTCTTTAATCTTAGTGTTTCTTAATTTCTATAGAGTTTATATATTTTTGAAATATTTTCAGGGAGGCCAGTATATATTGAACTTAATGGATACTTACGGAGGTGGAGTTGCCAGCATGTTCATAGCGACTATTGAAATAAGTGCTCTGATGTGGGGTTACGGTAGGTTACACTCGTCTCTAAATCGAATTAATATCCCAGTGTCAAAGTTCTAGTTTTTTTTTCCTTAACATAGTTATTTATTACTAAAATGCTGAAATTAAAAAAAAAAGTGCATAGGTTTAATATTCATTTGTAATGTTATTTAGCTTTTCACAGAAAATAAAAATAATATTGTTAAAATTGAGCATAAATTCTATAGGAAATACATTTGTAAGAAAAAAAGTTATTTATAGAAAAAAAATTAAATGAAAATACTTTTAATAAATGATACAATTGAGAAAAGTTTGAATCTAATTATTGAAAAGTTTTATACGTTAAAATTTATTGCCTGCATAGAATTATAATTTTGACTACACAAATTAATAATATTTCAATTTAGGAGCAGACAAGTTTGTTAGCGATTTGGAATTTATGTTGGGGTTCAAACCTGGACTTTATTGGAGAATTTGCTGGAAATATTTATCACCACTTGTTTATGGGTAAGAATCTATTCTTAATGCAATTTGAATGTTCTAGTTTTTATCTAATATTTGGGATTATTTTCAAATAAAATTCATGCTTTTATAAATCCAATTAGTTGAATTTTGTTTACATTTAAATCAAAATTTTGTATTCTGTTCATATTTTTAATTGTAATAATGGAATAATGTTTAAAGCTGCTATTAATTTCGTAGCTTAAATTGAATTGTAAATTTATTTAACATAATATCTATGCAGACGGCTTTGGCCTACGATGAGGTGATGTGCCAGGGTGTTAGTTAGCTAGTAATATAATAAATTTATAAATATAGAAAATAAAATAAAAAGAAGAATTTCAAATTATGCTAAAGTGTTTAAAAATTTCTTACAAATAGGAGGCGTGATGTTCAGAAAAAGTATTAATTGTTACCAAAACGGGTTAAAAATTTAAAGCATATACAAATTTATAATTCGTCAAAACTATTTTTAAAATTTAATTTATTTATTTATTTTAAATTTATTAAATCTTAAACACTAAATGAATGTTAGTCTTAGAGATATATTTTAGATTAAAACATCATTCAGAAAAATATAATTAAATTTTCATTTATTCTGTCTTAAACAAAAATGCAGCTAGAACTATAAACAGAAAACTAGAATTTTTGGAAAAAAGAAATTCCCTTCGGGTAAGGCTGTATATAGTTTAACTTATTTAAATGTATAGAGTTAATTGCAGTAGAAAATTATAATAAATTTTCTTAAAATAGAACTGAAATGGCTTATTTTTGCATTTATTTAAGTTTCGTAAATATAATAATCATATGCTGTCATTTTCCATACATATTCATAAAAATTATGAGGATAATCTGTTCAGAAAAATATTTAATGTTCAAAGTTAAATATATTATCAAAATATCACGAGGATTAAAAAGCAATTGATTTCATACTCTGATTTTTTTTGTTTCAGTTTGTGTTAATCTATAGTTTATGTACGACATCTGTGATACAGTACGATAAAAAGGATTACCCACTATGGGCTGACAGAGTTGGATGGATTTTAGTTATGGTATCTGTCTTGCAAGTACCAATTTGGATTGTGATTCAACTTATTAAATACAGAAAGGTATATTATTATATTGTTTATTATTTTTTTACCTCATATTTTATTAAATGTGAGAATATTATTGAAAATAAGGAAATTTTCTTGTATGGAAAATTTAAATTAAAATGGAAATTTTGATGTTTTTTAAAGAAATATAAGGAATGCATTAATTAAAATAAATTTAAAAAAATTTTTAAAAATGGAAGTCTTTATATAAATCAAATTTATCGGCTCAAATGGCATTTTCTAAAAAAAACTAAAATTAATTAATTAAATTTAATTAAAGAATTAATATTTTAAAAAAACTGTAAAATCAGCATCCACTCCAAGTTTAAAAAAATGTATTTGAACTTGATTGAATAAAAAATATTTTATTAACGATTAAAATTTGTACAAGATATATATATATATAGGGAGAGTGTGAGCTAATAGATTAAAAGTATTATTAAAATATAAAAAGCATTTTATCTGATTTTACTGTTCAAACTGGAAATAAGGTATATATTCATCGTTTTGCAACAGTTAAAATTTAAGAAAATATTAACATTTTTTTTTTGATTTCGTTTTATTACTTTTCAAAGCATACTGAATACAAAAGTATCAAATATCTGTAACAAAGGTAGAACAGTGATTATTCAAGGTAACATGGAATACCAAAAGTTATTTGTTTATGAATAGGGTTTCATACAATGTGTCTATTCAGAGAAAAATTCTAAATTTAATTATTATTTATTTTAAAATCAAGTTGTTAAAGAAAAAAAAATATGTTGAAAACATTGCAAAATAAATTTTAATCATGCAAAAAAAAAATAATAATAAATAAATAAATCGAATTGCTGCATAACTTTTCTATTTTTTTCAATAAAATATTTTTCAAAATGTAAAAAACATTTTTTCGTTCTAAAACAAAACTTTTTGGTAGACAAGGTAAATAATGTGCATAATATGTCTAATAATATGTTTGAATTCCCTTGATTAATGATGTTGTGTAATATTTTATTTATTACAAAATATTTTACCAATAGGATTTAATTATTTTCGAAATAGTTGTTTCATTATTAATAATTTGAAATACGATAAAAAAAATGCATTTTCTAAGACATGTTATTAAAAATAAGGGTTTTGATAAAATTTTTTAATTCGATTGAATAATTCTTATATTAATTTATTATTGCCCTTTCTATTTTCATAATTGATTTGAAAATTATTAATTAATTTTATTTATTAATAAATATTTTCCTGAATCACGGAGTTTTACATTTGAGAGGCATAATATAAAATTATTAATCAACATCAACAATGTATTCTTAAATCAGAAAAAGTTGTCAAGAATACATCAACAATGTATT
Source organism: Caerostris extrusa (assembly GCA_021605095.1). Lineage (NCBI taxonomy): Eukaryota > Metazoa > Arthropoda > Arachnida > Araneae > Araneidae > Caerostris > Caerostris extrusa. Next base: position 10,545 of record BPLR01011516.1, on the reverse strand, counting down.
CTTAAATCAGAAAAAAAAAAAAAGGCGTCGCCTTTTAATAATCCCATTTATACTTAGAATAAAATTAATATCAAATCCGATAGATGGCGCCACGAGATATTATTATTATTAGGTATTCTTGCATATTTTACTAATTTCTTTATTTTGCAGAATTTGAGAGCAGTGCTTCGACCTCATCCAGACTGGGGTCCATCAGACGCAGAAACACGACGTTTATATTACCTCCATATATCTGAAAATTCATCTGAAGAAGTTAACTCAAATGGAGGAATTGTAAATCTAGGCATGGATCCAATTACAGATGATGCCAGATAACACGAAAGGAATTTTTTGAGATTCTGTGATCACTGATTTGAACCGACTTTCGCACATATGAAATTAGTGAGACTAAATCAATTGAGTGAATTTGTTTTTTGTTTAGATTTTCACATTAAAACAATTTAAAATATTTTCATATTAAGGCAATCAAATCCAACACTACAAGTACAATAATATTTAAATATTTATGTCTTTCATATATCATTTTCAAGTTTTGGTATCCAATGCATGCAATTGTACACTTAGATAAAATATTTTTGTTATTTTACATATATTGTAATGCTTTTAATCTTTAAAAAGCAATTGTGAGTGATTTTTCATTTTTATTTTGTTTATTTTAATGATTTTTTTAATATGTTTATATTTATGAATTACTAATTGTAGTATCAAAAATATTTAATAAACTAGAATTTTTGTGAATTTCGCAAATTGCTCTAATACTTGGCTTGCAAGTATTAGTACATACATTTAAATGAGAATAAAAAGTGAATTATCTGATATATTAGTAGCGAAGAAACGTTCTCCAACATTGAAAAAAAGTTTAAATTTTATACAAATTAATTAAAAGATTACAATTAACTCTTAAAATAAATAAAAATATCAAATTTAAGAAAAGTTTTGTAATCAAAGAGCTATCTTTACTGTGCAAATATTTTAAGATGAAAGTAAATAAGCAAATTTAGTACAAAAATTGCAAAGTGTTATTCATAGAATTACATTGAATATAAAAAGTACTCCGTTATTTATGATTGTAAATATTTAAAAATCATTTCTATATCATGGAAACGATTTCAACTTATTTTTTATGTGTATCATATTATTCTGTTTTGAAATAAAAAAAATGGCTTTTGAATTATTATTTTTTCTTGAATTGCTTTAACACATCTTTAAAATAAGAGAGATATCAACATTATTACAAATCGTGTAAGTAGTAATATTTATATTGTTTATATTTACTTCAGAATAAAATTCAGAATCGAGGGTTATAGCCATTAATGATTATGAAGAATTTATCAGATAAATTTGGTAAATTAAATAAATAAAAAAATTTTAAAAATAAATAAAAATAAATAATAAAATTTTCAAAAAATTTGTAAATAAAAAAAAAAACAAACATACATTTTAAAATGTATATATCTTATTTTCTTCTAAACAACGCCGTAACGTCATGACATTTGCTTTGGAAATTTATATAGAAAAAAATTATTTAATATGTCAGAAATTTAAAACCATATTGCTATATCGTGTGTTACAAAATTTTCCATAATTATCGGTATTTTGAAAATATTTATTTCAAATTTGCTACTTAAAATTAAAATTTTTTTTTTATCAAACATTAAATGACATCTTAAGGGGTTGTATACAGTACAGTTCAAGTTTATAACACATAGTACCTGCAATAGCATTTTACATAGCATTAGCATCAACTGAACCTAAGACCTTCATATTCTCACCAAGTGCATAACACTGAATAAAAAATAAAAGAATTGTTAAATAGAAGAAATATTTACTGTGTTTATTATGATGTTGATAAAAAATTGCGAATTTATGCTTCAGTAACAAAAAAAAGTATTTGAATCGGAAATTTTATACTAAAAGGTCGCAAATCTAGTTTTGTTAATTCGATTGCATTATGGCAAAATTACTTTCGCAAGCTCAATATTAGAATAATTTAAAAGAAAAATTAATAGAATAACGTATAAATTAAAGAAAAAGTTTTGTGTAAGTTATCTTTTAAGTTAGTAATAAAAAAGACTTTAAATAAAGAATAGCTTAAAAGAATAAACCAAACAAAATTTGAATTGAAAAATTGAATTATTTATTAAACTTTGTAACCAAAAGTATAGTATGGTGGGCCTCCTTCTAATGTTATAGTTTCTTCTCATTTTTATATTTATACATTTTATTTTTAAAGTCTCCAAAAATATTTTTTTCTCTCTCTCTTAATTTATACTATAATCTTTCTCTTTTCATTTTTTTATTAATTATTTATGCGACTTAAATTTTTTTTTATTTTTCGTCTGTTGCCGAAATCTGAATTTTTTAACATTGAAATATTTTTTTTGAGGAATAAATGTGAAAAATCGAACAGTAAAAACTTAACACTTCACAGTAAGTAACACTTTTTTTTAATTAAATAAAGAAGGAAAAATAAAGTGTTAAAAACATAAAATCCCCATGAAAATTTATACTTTTAATCGTTATAGCTTCAAGTAAAAGATAAATATAACAAATTTAACATAGTGGAGATAAAGGTGTTCAATTAACATGAAATAATGTTTCATGAAAGGTTAATGTTGAAATTTAATGAAAATAATATAAATGAAAAGAAATTTATCACTAAATAAACATTCACAAATTTAACAATAAATAAATGAAATAATCTAAAAAGCAAGTCTATATTTAGTTATCTATATTTAGTTCTTAAAGAAGAACTATGTAAAATAATAAAGTTTAATATTTTAACAGGAGGATAGCGAAGAAATTGAATCGTGTAATTATGATTTATATGTATTAGAAATGACCTTGATTTTCTAAGTAGTTAGTTTTGTCTTCATTTCTGAGTTAAACGATTTTAGCTTTAGTGTAAAAAGAAGCATACAAATATTTTTGTTACATTTGTTGACTGTAACAAGCGTAAATTAATTTTTTTTGCATCGAAAGTAATATACACACACATAATGGATTAGAAAATTGAATATATTTGTCAAAAATGTTTTCTTTTGACAATAAAGTCCTTTCAACTATTTAATTTACTCTTTTCTAACCAATGGCTTAAATTCTAATCAATAGCTATAATTTTCGCTTAATTACTATCATTAAATTGGTATACTTTTATGTGTGGCATGAAAAGCATTTTTTCCGCAGTCAAATGCATTCTGTGATCTTTTTTAAATATAACAATAATTTTTATTTATTTGTAGTTGTATTATTACATTAATTATTTTTTTAACACTTAAAGTCTACGAAAATTAAGCATTTTTACTTATTGATTTCCAGGCTATTTATGTAGTTTGGTTGATTGGTATGGAAATAAATATATATTGATAGAAACATATGTGATAGTTTGGCTGATTGGCATAGAAACATACATTTCATTAATAAGCCTTTTGTAATATTTTAATTTTTATTTATTATTAATAATACTAAGTCAATTAAACTATATTTCCCCACAGCCTTTAAATAGTTAAAATATTGAAAATCAGAATAGTAGACCATGATGAAATTTATTATTTAAAAAATGGGTTTTCATGTATAAAATTAAATAATATTTAATTAATGCATTGCGACACAAAAAGACACAAATAAATCTCAAAAACACCTTCTTAAAAAACGCCCTCTTACAAGCTGATTAACTTAAAAACATTAAGTAATTACTAATAATTTAAATAAATCCGGTTGATTATTACTGACTTAATATTTTTTTTGTTAAAAAAATTAAATCTATGTAGAATTCTATGTAAAGTGTCTAAAGATACAAGATTAGCATAATTTTCATTTATTTTTATGAAAACGTTTTCAATGGTAATTGTGTAAATCTTATTAAAAGATTTTTTTGTTTATTTTTAAATGGTAATTTAAAGTCTTTACTGCTTTTAATATAATCCTATGCTTAAATTCGTACTAATTTACAGCTGTTATTTTATTTAAATTTTATTATTTTAACTGCCGAGAAATTATAATGAAATTTATTTTTACCGAGTAATGTTGAATTAAAATTATAAAAATACTATATGCTGATTTTTGTGTTAGATTTCAATACTAATAAAGAATACAGTACCTTAAATTACCAAAAACGTTTTATAAAGTGCATTTATTTTAAATTTTATGACATAAAAAGAAAAATTTGACCAGCTTTCAGATAACATTTGAAGATAGCAAGTAGCTATTGCTATTCTTGAAGCAATACTTACATCTAGTTTGCTAGAAGGCCAAGGTCAGGAACTAATTTGGTATTATTGAATGTATACTGATTGCAGATTACTAGATTGAAAAATTAATAAACGTAGTAAGAATACTGATTAAGTTTACACGGATATCAAATCTCAAAGCATTCTTAACTTGAATACAAAATATTGTTTTATAGTATAATTTATATTTTAAAAAATATCTAATTAATTGTGATAATTTTAAAATAAATAAAATATTTATATGACGATAAAGAGCTTGCTTATGCAAAAGTTCTTTAATAAAAAAGTTATTTTACAATTTTTTCATGAATTGTTAATAATTTAAAAATACAGAGATTTTAATTTTTTTACCTGTGTACAATAATTTTAAAATAAAATTGTTTGAATAAATCGGTTAGTCCTTTAAGAAACATTTTATAAAGGAGAGATTTTTAAATAATTTTTGATGAAACATTAATTAATTAAACACGAAAATTTTAGTTTTGAAACATGTATTTCATGTAAATTATAAAATGGGTTACTTTAAATGTTATTATTATTAATAAAATTTTAAATGTGTTTAAATATTTTGAATCACAGTATATAACCACGGATAATTTTGGTTTACTTTGCAACATCGTTTGAGAAGGATAAAAAATTATTTTTAATATGGTTATTTAAAAAAAAAAATTCTAAATGATAAATTCAAATTTTTTCGAAAAAGTGTATAAAGCAAGTTTTGGAAATTATTTTTATATAGGAGGTTTAAGGGAAAAAAGTGAGAATATGTAAAAAACGATTATGTTATTTTATTATGTTTGTATTGGAATATTTTTCTTTTTGTATAATTTTTTTACCAGTTATGAAATAATTTTTTTCAAAATTAAAATTTCTTTATTAAAATAATTAATGATTCATTAAAAATTATTTAAAAATCTCAATTTTATCAAAATTGTCTTAAAGATCAAATATATTTAATTCAAGAAAAAAAAAAAATTATTTTTAAAAATTATAATAGGTATTTCAATAATTTTCACTATTTTCTTTCAAAATATAATTTTTTTTTTTGTATTTTAAATAATTAATGATTCATTAAAAATTGCATTTTATATAATTTACGTTAACGTTACAATTTTATAACTTAGTAACAGTTTTTAAAATAAGATGTTTACTTGATCGTCATATTAATAAAAATATTCCAGAACAATTTCCACGACATTGATTCTAAATAAAAATATGAAAGAATTCGAATAAATTCTTTTGATATATTTTATAATCTTTCGCATATCATATGTATATATTTAGATGTCACTTGGATAGATAATGATAAAGCAGTATTCACGAGTATGTGTTAAACATCTATCAAAGTCTAATTAGATTAAATATATTCATATGGTTTAGATAAACACATAGCTACATAAACATATTTAGATAATTAAACACACATAGATAACACACTCACAAGGATGGTTTTAGATCAGGGTGGCCAATCCCCTACCTTGAACATTTTTTCGGCTCATGAGATTTATCACACTTTTATCAAATATATTTATTTTATAATGGCTAAATTAGTGAAAAACAATGTATCAAAATATGTGTGCATCCATATATGCAAAAATTTACTGTCGAAATTATGAAAAAAAAATTAACTTTCATTTTAAAATAATATTCTCGTGAATATATGACAGATATTGCCTGTTTTATTTATGAGTATGCAGTTATGAGTTTACAATTATGCAGAATAATTAAATTATATTCTGCGAACTCATTCTGCGTTTCACTTTAAGTGACCTCAGTGACTTAATAGTAAACACAATAATAATAACTTATTATGCTTCAACTTTTCACTCCAAAAAAATGTCTATAGTGGATATTAATCTAATATGGGGTTATAAAATTTTATATGCGGCTCGTGGAGTTAGGATGCATTTTCAAAGTGGCCCGCAAGATAATTTGGGTTATCTACCCTGGATTAGATAAACACATCGAATAAAAACGAATAAGGGCTATAGAAATTATATTGTTTTGATGCACTTCAAATATTTCTCTTTTAATAATGTTAATTTTATTTCTAATCTTTGATTAATCAAAATAATATGCTACTATTATTAGTAATAAAATCAAGTTAAAGAGAATTTCAATTATTTACTTTGAATATTTTTAGATAATCAATGAACAATAAACAACATAAGAATTAAATGCGACATTTGATGGTACATGAAAATGAATAATTAAAAAAATGACGTGAGCCGTTTAAAATGGCATATAATTATTTACGTTAAAGTTAAATACTGATCGATTCAACCCTAATCGAATATATTTTCCCAAAAAAACATTTTTTGATGAAAAAGAGAGTAAATATTTTCATTTTTTAATTCTTTTATAAAAGTAAGCATTAATTTTTATTTTCAAAAACTTCATATGAAGTTGTTATTCATATTAACAACAATTCACTCAATTTGTTTTTCTATTAAAAGTCTCATTTTAGATGAATATCAATTGAAAATACCACTAAAAATAAGATAAAATTATTTTATTCCATTATTATATTTAAAATTATAAAAATACAGCCCCAAATAATGTTGAATATGGAACCTAAATTCCAAAAAAAAATATATAAATAAAAAACAGTATAAAAAAAAAAAAATTGCAAATTTCTGCTTAAAAACTGTCACCTAATTACATTTAAAATAAATAAATATATTCTGATACTTTTAACTTATGAATAGATTTTCCAAGAATGAAGGTTATTTTACTTAATATGTAACCATTGAGAATTTTTCAATTCCTACTATTAGTTCACACTCTCCCTATGTATATCAAAAATTCAAATTCAATTGATTGCTCAAATTTTCAATCGTTAATAAAGTACTTTTATTCATCCACTCAAGTTTAAATAAATTTTTTTAAACTTGTAGTGGATGACACTTGATGTTAATACACTTTTTTTCAAATATTAATTCATTAATTAAATTTAATTATTTTGCCACTTAATATTGTGATTCTGTCGCATATATATACTTATTTATATTAATTGTAATTATTTAATGAAAAGTAACTAAAATAAAATTTTTCTTTGTTGACCTAAATAGGAATTGACTTTAAAAATTTTTTTTTTTATTTTACTATTTATAGTATTAGTTTGTAAATTACGTTTCTTCGAAAGTGAGTAATTTTTGCTCATGATTCATTTCTCATACTTGATGCGTATAAATATAAAACGTGTTTAACTTTAAAATACGTTTTGATTACAGCTACTTAAGACACATTAGGTTTCCGCAGGTGAACTTAGTTTCGGTTTCGATGTGCAATCCTCAACATTAAAATTCACCGAAAAGATAATGTAAGCCTGTAATTGGTCGTTGAAAACACACGCAGACTTTTAAACTGTGGAAAATTATATGTGCATGCTGGTTTGAGGGAAATGATATGGTATTTCCAAAAGAAATAAGTGGTAAAATTATGAGCTGTAATGAGCTGTACTTCCTGGAAGTGTATCCCGATAATTATAATTTTACATTTAGCAAAATATTTCTTTTGAAATTATTTAAAAATAAACAAGATGAAGTGAAAAATTCAATTTTAGAATAATTTTATAATGTTTTCTAGTAATAATTTTAAATTTAGCAAAAATATTTCTTTTTTAAACATTGAAAAATAAACGAAGAATAAGAGGAAGAGAAATATTCAATAGTTTTTGTTGAATAAATATATAGTTAAATAAAGAACTTGTGAATAAATTTCAATTGATAAAAAGTGAAGAAATCTTTATTTCAATTGAACAAGATTAGAAGTAAAATTTAAACCTTTCAAAAATTCCGTCTTAAATTTAAAAGAAACTGTAATTTAATTAAAATAAATTTAATTCTTAATAACACACGCAAGTTTCAAATATTTTCTAATATCCATAGCTGAAATAAAAGTTAAAAAATTGACAAAAATATTGTTTTTTTACATTCTTCATAGACTTTTTTTTTCAATTTAAAAATTAAAATATTGTCATTTTATAATCTTTATTTTCTATCTGTAATTTTTAAATATAAAAGAAACCAAAGAGAAAAAAAGTCTTTGAATGATACATGTATTAAATTACATTTAGTGTGCGTTTTCCGTAATACTTACATAGTAATAGAAAGAGTTAACAATTAGGAATATTATTACATTACATGTTACGAGAAGTTACGAAATTTCAATGGAGTTTCGAAAAGTGAAAGAGCATAAATAAAGAACTCTTTTCACTTTCGTTTTACACTTTATAATTTGTTTTTTTTATTAAAATAATAAATAATTATATATAAACAAATTTTCAATGATTGTTTCAATCTATTTATAAATCCATTTTCAGTCCAAGTTGTACTTTGTAACTACGAATGCTCGGTTCGCATATCGATGAAGGAAGTCGAACCGTAAGCTTCCTTGTATATGACAGGAGGGCCCGATAATCTGTAGGCTAGAAAAGTCCTTCGCTTAGGCTCAAGGGAGGAGGATGCAATCTTTTCTCAAACACGTTGTTGTGGTGTTTTATTCACATTTGTAGTTTCAATTTTGTTTTAACAGTGTAGCAGGCCATCTGTACCCTAGTTAATGCTGAATCTGCTACAGCTCTGCTGTTCAAACAGCGAATAACCGAATGAAGTAGAAGATTTCAGCATTTGAAATTGTGTAGTATTTAAATACTCAACGGGGTATGAAACAATCATGCCCGCCCGAGGTATAATTTGACAGGACAGGATTATACCCCCTTATCATTTTCTTGCTGGCAAAAGTATTGGCTCACATTGAAAGAAAGCACCAACTTCGATATTCACAAGACTATGAAATAATTATATAAAAATTAGAACAGGGTGCAGTTGGGCTTAACTATGGATGCTCGATTCGTATCTCACCGATGAAGCAAGCCGAACCATCGTTCATTGTTCAAACGGAAAAGGGCATGTGATAATCTTGTAGGCTAGAAAGTCCTTCCTAGGGCTGGAGGAGATTATTAGTGCAAACCCCTGAAATATGTTCTGGTATTTGTTCACATTTGTAGTTTCAATTTGTTGTTGCTGTGTAGCAGTAACATATGATACCCGCATAGTAGTTAATAATGATCGGCTACAACTCTGCCTTTCTAACAACGAATAACATCAAGTAAAGTTCTTTTAGTTTGAAGCCGAGCAAATATTTAAATAGTCATTGAGTATGAAACAAAATTCTGCCTTCTGGACTGGATCAAGCAAAAAGATATAGCCATGTATATCAATAATATGAAGAAATACAATAGCTGCTGGGATCATATATATATATATATATATATATATATATATATATATATATATATATATATTATATATTTCATTTGTATATCTGTCTATGCACAGACTCAATTTACATAAATTGCCGACACTGGATCAATTATGGAATAAATTAGGTATTACGTGAATTTGGCCCCTCCTGGTTGGCGAATCTTTCATGATTGACGTTATTTTTTATGCTGTTGCACAATTTAAGATTCACACCTTCTTCCTGACAGAATTCTCTAATTCCATTCCAGATCTTCAATTTGATAGCCATATTGCCTATCCAGTTTCAGTGAGGTGGGAGAACATAATTTCGATGAAGTTCTCAGCAGTTTTTATTGGATAAATTTGCACAGCCGCCTAAAAGAAAACTATTCAATCCGACCAGAAATTTTAAACGCAGAAGAGTTAAGCACGTAGATCGAAAAAAATGAATATCAGAAAATCGGAAAAAAGGATTATTTAAAAATTAAAATCTGTGAGGATTTAATTTGCTGAATATATATATTCATAAATTACTGCCATATTTAATTTTTAAAATCTATCTGAGGAAATACCTTTTATTGGAATGTTTTATATTCATTTATTTATTTTATAAAATTATAAAAACAGCATTTTTAAAATTTTTTACTAAATATAAATATGTAATTCTTAGTATAAAAATTGGTTGCTAATTTATTATTTTTATTATCAGTATTAACTACACATATATTATATAATAGCAAAGAAATTGTCGTTCATTTCATTGTTTGCACAATATGGGGATTTCACGAACTCCTCCAGCGCATAGTTCTTTGAAACGACACTCACGAAATTTCTTTTGCGAAAAGCTCTCCAAATCGGATTTACATCGTCAGCCAAATCATTGATTCTCATTTGAATGAGACATCAGTCATTTGCGAACAGAAATAAGCAACAAGTGGCTAGTTTTCCCCACCTGCTGGAAGAACCACCGAAGCTTTGCGCTCATTGAAAGGTAATGTCAGCGGTGTCAAATGAAAAGCGCAAAGGACAGATCGAAATTTAAATTTTAATGTAGAAAATGGTCTTCGTCG
>BPLR01011515.1:0-42255 GCA_021605095.1 Caerostris extrusa | reverse complement strand
AAATTACTTTTTAGGTTCTTCCCTTTTTACGAAGTATTTACGAATATTTAATTTAAAACGGAATACTTTTTTGCATAATGCGTTTTTTATATACGTTAAAAAATAATGCTGACATCTTCTTTCATAATTTTTTAAAATATGTTCAGTAATGCATCGAAAATATTTTATTTTGTGAGTATTTATTTATTGGGTTGGCAAGTGATTAAATACGAAGAAAATTGAAAAAGATTTGCTTAAAAATATAATTTCCTTATTCAATTAGGTGTTGGCCGTTTTCGTCGATGGCCTTTTTTACCATCTTTCAGGCACTGGTTCATAATCTCCATGCTCATAAAAACTTCAGATTTTTGACAGCAACACTGAATTAAATGTGATTTTACCATTTAAGGTGTTCTGTATGGAAAGAAATAAATGGTAATCTGAAGGCGCAAGGTCAGGGATATAGGGATGAGGACAACACGTTGTGACACTAACCTAGTTCTTAATAAGTTTTTGGCGGGTGACCGAAGATATGTAGGGCTTTGTATTATCATGCTGGAAAACAACATCTTTACAATTTTTCTAATTTTCTGAACTTTATAGCTCAGTTTTGGAGAGTTGTTGAATGTAGCCACGTTTGAATAAATCGTTTGGTTTTCTTGTTGAAAGTTAAGTGCAGAAATCCTTTATAATCCCATCAAACTGGATCGATACAATTTTTCTACTCAACTAAAAGGCGCGGAAGTCCAAACAACAAGGAAAAAAATCGAGATTAGATGCTTTCGAACACGTTGACAAAACAAAAGAATGTTCTAAGGCCATCTATTGACAAAATCCGCAAACAATTAGTTGCCAACCTAATATTTTATTTGTTCTATTTTATCCATATTTGTTTCTAAATGAAGTAAAAATTTAGTAGAGCATTTGCAATAAAAAACAACGAATATATAGAGCTGTGGCTCTGTTGTCATTAATTATTCTTGTTAATATTAAACTATAGAGGATTATCCAATTTTTTTATTAACCTTTTCATGTCATCCATTTCCTCTGTGGCTAACTTTGCTTCTGCTTTGCCCCAATTTCAAGATTTAAAAAATGAATTTTTAATGAGTCAAAAGTTAATATTGAATTCAGAATATTTAATTTTTAAAAAGAGTATGCTAGATAAGTTAAATTTCTCATTAGTACCTTTCAAAATAAACGAGATTATTAATGTGCGAAAGTTTCAGAAGAATTGTTAATTGTTCATTCATTATAACTACGTATTATTGTGTAGCTATAAAAATTGTACAGACAAGAATGGAAATTACTTCCTTTTGAGTCAGACGCTATTTAAACATTTCATCAAGATGACCAATTTCATTCTGTTATCTTTTAATGAAATTTTGAAATTTCCAATTTGTTTGGAGTTTAAGCTCTGTCTTTCTGTCAGAGGAAAAATTTTTAGTCATAGACTCTCTTGCTATAAAGCCATTTTATTTCCTATACTTTAGAAATTCAAATGCTTTTCACTCCAAGACGATTGCTTGAAGACTTTGTTTGACTGGAAGATTTAAATATTGAAGATTTTAATAGAAAATAAACATTTTGTTCTGCTTAATGAGCAATAAAAATGTACCAGTACGAGAAAAGGAAAAGAATCTTTTTTATTGCATGCAAAATCTATTTTTCTGCGTGTTGTAAAATGCTTTTATATTTGGGATGTATATTAAACAGAATAAATACAAACATACATTTTTATTATAGCTTTAATGAGAGGTACAATGTTTTTGTAAGTGAACTTTTTAAATTTGCTAAGTCTATGCTCAAATAAGTGTGATAATTAAGAGTAATAAACATTTATTATTTATTTTTTTAATTATTTTGCACATTTCATAGCTTGTATATATTTTCATAACTCGTCACAAATTCCTTTGGTTTTTAGAATCAAAAGAAGTCTTTAGGATTTCCAAAATAAGTTTTACAAATGCATATTTCTCATACACATTTTGAAATGAAAAAATACAGCGATTGAAAATATTTTCTGCAAATTCTGCAAAATTAGTTTTTTAATAATATAATTCGCATACGCACAATTACTGCAACATTTTATCAGAATTTTGCAATTGTGATTTGTCAAAATATTATCGTCATTTGATTCTCTGGCCATATAACCGTGCCTCTCCTACGGAGTTCAGGAGAAATGGTCAGTAGAGCCCAAGACTCTCACCCGAGATGAGTGCAGCGCAACCGGCGCTGCCTCAGAGACGTTTAGTTTAAAATCCCTCATCCCTAGAGGAAATATCTTTATTTTCGGCTTTAGAAGGGGAATCCTTCCACGAATCTTTAATTAGATGTCTTTTAAATGTGCTAAATATTGTCTATCTTTAATTGTATGTGTACGTGGTGTTTGTGCGCGTGTAAATAAAGCTGTGTCTTCTCAAGCCTCAAGTCTCAAACCAACCATACCCTATTACAACCCACATGCATAGACAACGACAACACTATATCCATTATCACTTCACGAAATAAATATTTCTATATTACACAAGATATATATATAGTCACCTTTTTTAAAAATATGTCATTTTTTAGTATACATTTAGGATTTAGTACTTAATAACAATAAGCAAATATAATCATTAATTACTAAATGTGTAAATATCAATTAGATAAATACTAATACTCTGCCAAATATCAACCAAAATATTAATAAAATAAAAACCACTAAATATGTAGAGATAAAAAACAAATTTATTTTAATTTTTTGCTTGCGCACTTTTAAATTAAAAGTAAATTTGAATTTTACGTAACTTGACTTTAAATCGAATAAAAACCCAAATAAAAGGAATATGAATTTAAGAAAAACTAGAACACAATGTTGTTTTTGTAGTGATAGAATTTTTACAAATGCATGCAAACAAATTTTATACACAGACATAAATACTTGAAATAGTTACAATTCATCAAAAAAATTATAAAAGCTAAAGCATTATAAAAACTAATACCTGAAACTCTTAAAACAAAATTTTTGAAAGAATTCAAACACTAAATTTTTTTTTAACAATAAAATCCCAGAAATATTTTCTTTTGTAATAATTTTTATTTTGGATTTTTATGTCCAAAGTTCATTTAATTTTGTAGAATATAGTCGAGGGAATGTATAGAAGAAGGAAAAACTATTCAAACCTAGAAATTAATTATTTTCTATAATTGGAGAAACAATTAAAAATGTTTTGAAAAGCAAATCAAGCTAAAACATTGATTTTAAAAAGAAAATAGAAGGAATGAAAAAGCTCGAAAAGTAGCCTAATTAGTTGTGAACATTGTCTCTGTCCTCGTTTTTCACAATATGGAATTTTTTTAATAAATGTTCCAAAGGAATATTTTTATCTTATTTTAATACATTGTTACAGACTTTTATTATTTTTCAAAAAGAGTATTATGCATTATTAAAAATAATATTTACTCATATATTTATGTCGATATAAATTTTTATACAAAAAAGAATTAAATTAGTTGAATCAAAACATTATTTTTTATTAGAATTAAACAATATCTTTAAGAAAATATTCATAACCGAACAATAGCAACGCAAGATTTAATTAGTGTACTAGTAAGCCATAAATTCTACAAAAAGTTTGCTCTTTATTTTTTATTCGATATGATTCTTTTTTAATTAATAACTTAATTCTGAGTTACTATACTGTATTTTAATTTATATTTATTTTGGTACTTTTAATCTTTTTGAAGAATAAATGTCTTGAGGTTATTTTTTGTACTTGCTGGTTATTTATTTTCAATGATGTTTTTCTCTTTTTTCAATTTAAAAAGGCATATATTTTTAAATTAATCATCCCTATATACACATTCTGAATTTCATTATTTTTTCGATTCTAAAGTGATAAAAATGACAGAAGCTGCATTTTTTTTTTAAAAATAATTTGTAATATAACTGCTTAAACGATAATAATTATTTTAAATAAAAATAATTAAATATTAAATTAGAATAATTATTTTTAAAATATTTATATATATATATATATATATATAACTATGAACCATACTATGAACTATGAACCTATAACTATGAACCTATGAACCATACTAATTATTATATATATATATAATAATTCAAATCTAAATATATTTCAATTCATTCTAAATATATTTCAATATTTTTTTCGATTCTAAAGAGAGAAAAATGCCAGGCGCTGTATTTTTAATTTCAAAAATAATTTATAAAATAATTGTTAAAAATAATATATATATATATATATATATTCTATTCTATACAGATAAAAAAGGCCAAGCACTGAATTTTTAATTTTTTAATTTTAAAAATAATTTCTAAAATTTTTATTATATGTGCCACAATACTTCGTTAATATGTGTATTTAATAAATGACATAATATTATTAAGTTATATATAAAATAACATATATATCTTACTTATAATAACATAATATAAACAAACATTTCCTAAATTAAAAGCACTCATGTATAGTTTATTCACTGTAATCACAAATAAACGTAATTACCTTTATGAAAGAATAAATAAAGTTAATTGCATTTATTGTGTTATTATTTCATATTTTTAAATAAAAATCTGCTTAAATCTGAAAAATATTGTTTCTAGGTATTATTCTTATTGACAGAAAATTCTGATAAAACTTAATTACATTTTTATATTTAAGAACATTTGAAATAGTTCATTAATTTACTACAATCTAAAAATGATTAATAATTTCATTTAAATGAGAAACACTTAAAGAATTTGTGTAAGCAGCTTTGACTTTAATTTTAAGTAACTGGATATTAATTCACGTTCAAATAACCTTTTTATTCATTTTTATGTTACTTAGGAGCGCATAATGTTTACGTCACAGTTTTATTTTCGATTTTTCAAAAGCTGCTCAATTTGAAATATTTATTCTTATTTAAATGACAATATGTATTGTTTTTAAAAAAGTTCGCTGAGCATTTTATATTGTAAAAGATTAAATTAATGTGTTTTAACATGATATTTAATAACTTTTATAATTTTATTGTTTAAAATGTGCTATAGAAATAATATTTTAAAACAAATAAAGTTTTTGCAAAAGTAAATAAAGTTTATTATGTTAATCCTAATATTGACTATTAAAAAGTTATACAATTTTGGATCCAATATTTTAAAATCTTACATTTTTTTTTAATATATTTTCGATAAACTTGAAATCGAAATATGAAAATAAATAGACATTACGTCAATGAATATACTTAACAGATCCAAGAATTTTTACTAATGAAATTATTTATATATTTGAAGGCAGATTATCTATATAATATTAATAATATTCTGTGAAGTACTTTATTTCCAGAAGAATGTTTTAAGATGCAAGATAAATATTTGTATTATTTGTGTAGAAAATAAAATTTAATTATTTATTTAGAAAACTATTTATGTTTCTTAAATATGCAGATGTAACTCCTCTACACACTGCACTCTGGCAAGAGACACCTTCCCTGTGATGTTCAGAATAAAGAGTCAGTTGGCCTCGAGAGTCTCCCATAGAAAAATACAACGCAAAACAGCACTGAAAAACCTTTAGTTTATAGATTCTTATTCGAGATAAATATATTTACAGTATCCCTGCTCTTTAAATATAGCTAAAAATTCTCACCCCGGAAGTATATTTCGATATCTCCCGACCGGGAAAACCAACCTCTTTCATTGAACATCGTATCAAAACTGGAGATTATCTCCCAGTTGCTGTACCCGCAGTCTACTACAGGGATGGGCAAACTTTTCGATCGCGGGCCAAAATCGAAAAAAAAAAAGTTTGGGTGTTCAAGATAAATTTTTCTAAAATTTTAAAAACAACATACAAGTATTACAATTTAAATATGTTAATCAGATATTGTGAATGAATGAAATTGTGATTTAATTTTTATAAGTTCATTATATTGAGGTTCGAAGTGAGATGTACTGAACTCGTGCCAAAAAGAAAAAGCCGCTGACTGCAGCTGAAAATGTGCTGTCTGCCACATGTGGGGTCTAATTCCCCTATATTGGTTCCCATATATCTGCTCCCGAGAAGAGATAAGGCTTGTTGGTGCCATTCTACAGCTATAATTAACAAAGAACTTCCGCTTTTAACATTTTACCGATTGAAAAGCCGTCTATGCTTGCTATTTCCGTCGATTTATGTTTTGTAGAACAAAAAAATAGAGGAAGTAAAAAGATCATCAGTCCTTTGAAAAAAAAATAATAGTTAATCAAAGTAGAAAAGGAGTTGGATATATAATATATAAATATATTTTTCTTTTTAATTTGCCTCTGACCTGCAAATTGAAATTCTATCCACGGGCCGGATAGAACTTTCCGGAGGCCAGGAGTTGGCCCGCGGGCCGTAGTTTGCCCATCCCTGGTCTAGTATGTCCTCAGCTCAAAAACACTTTAACAAGACTTCTTTACCACCATTAAGACCACTTAGAAAACGTACTCAACCACCTACAAAAATTAGACAGCCTGTGTTCCAATGATCTCTGCTGGTTTCACCATAAGTCCAGGCGTAACCAGAAGGAAGGATGTAACCATGGTTTCTCCTACACACTAGCAAGAGCGCCCCCTACAGCGTTCAGGAGAAATAGTCAGCTGGTCTCCAGACGCTCACCGACAGGAAGTACGGCGAAATCCTGCTCTTCTGTTGATAAACATTTTGTTTACAGTCTCTCACCTCGACAAAAATATATTTAGCTCAACCCTGCGTATTGGTTGGCCCACAGACTCTCCCTCGGAGAGGAAGTATATTCGTGCACCCTGCTCGTAGCCGAGTTTCGGGTTTTGGCTTAGAAGTGGAGTCCTTCCAAGAATATATAATTACCTTTCGTTAAATGCGTTAAATATTCTTTTTGTGTCTAATTGCATGTTTATGGTGTTTGTACATGTGTAAAAATACAGCTGAGAGTTCTCCAACCTTTACCTCAAGTATCTCAACCCAACCATATCCAGTTACAATCTCGTTGCCCATTCTACACAATTAACTTTTATTTGCAAATAGCAATAAATGAAAAAAATTTATAATAAAGTAATAAATTCATATATTAGGCAAAATATGCAAAAAGCTATTAATTTTCATACAAAAATGCAAAGAAATGCATGTCAATATTATAAAAGAGAGGAACATTATCATGTGATATTCACGATACTTAATTATTTACTTTATTAAGATATTTTTATTTAGTATTGCATCTCATTCTCAAACATCGACACCTTTAAAAAAACAATTCTTCAATTAGGACAGATTATGGATAAAATAATTACAGAAACAGTAATCGCATAAACAACATAATTAATCGCATAAACAGTAATCGCATAAAGAGTTAGTAATCTCTATCGAGATGTTGGTATAATTACATCTAAACTAACGACATGTACATTATGGTCACAGTAACTACATTAAAGGAACGATTCGATTGCAGTCGAATTAACGATGCTGGGATACGAATGTTTTCGCATCGAATCACCTGTTAAGCGATGTTGGTTTATTTATCACATGAACCAATCCTACGATTCACGAGTCTGCTGATATAATAACTGTATTCGCAAACAACTACACATTTCAATACTCCAGCGAATCTGTAGTGGATGCAGTTTATTGAATGAAGCTTTATTCCTTCAATAAAGCTGTGAAGATAACTTACGGAATCAGTTACCATCATTGAAAAATGTTTTAATTTATTTTTATTTCAATAGTTCCATAGGAAGGATTCAAATGTGGGACAAATACTAAACCAGTTTAATTCAATAGTCAAAATATTGTATTTATCAAGATTGCAAGCAGTTTGCTAATGTTAGAGTCCATGTAATCCAAGAATGATTGAAATCGCGAGATTTATTATAAATTCAATTATATTATTCTGCAAATTTCGTTTTTTTTTTTAAATTAACTATCAAAACGGCTGTACTTTTCAAAGAGGAGGGCCTTGAAAAATGATTGATTATGTATCACACTAACTTCCTCTTTTTTTTTTTTTTCTCTCATTTTTTTTTTTAAAGATTGTGTTTTGAAATTTTTCAAAAGAAGTTCCTTTGTGTGGTAATTATTCTTTTGGAAAAATCTGAAATTTGAAAAGTTTCTTAAATTAAAAAATGTTTTAATTTTTTTTTTTTTAGAGTTTAGGTTATCTCATGGCAAAAAATTAATATTCGGATATAAATTAACATTAAAAAATAGCGACATAAGATAATAACAAGTACTATAAAAATATTTTAAATTAATTCCTACATTTTTTTCACTATATTGCAAAGAATCCTTTATAAATAATCTTTCATTCATTTTTTAAATTTGTCTGGCGCCATTTATCGGTAGATATATGCAACTTAAATCTAAAAAATAACTAAAATTAATGAATTAAATTGAATTACTGAATTAATATTTGAAAAACTGTATTAATATCAAGTGTTATCCATTACAAGTTCAAAAAAATGTATTTGAACTTGAGTGGATGAATAAAAAGTATTTTATGAACGATTGAAAATTTGAACAAGATATATAGGGGGAGTGTGAGATAATAGAGGGAATTGAAATAAGAATAAAATTAGGATATTAATAATAATAAGATACATCCAAATGTTATATAAATAAACATTTGGATATATTTCACATTAAATCCATCTTCTAATTAATTATTTTTGTTTACAATTCTTTATTTATTCTACCAAATCTACAGTGAAAATATATCTCTTGTGAATCAGAAATAAAACCAATCATCTTATATTCCTTTCTATTAAAAATTTAAAAATTATAGTGTTATTAAAGTTTTAAATTGTTACATTATTAACAATAATTAATATAGTTGAATATATATACCTTTAATTAATCAAACAAAACGCATTTGAATCAATTTACTTATTTTCAATTTGTAGATTTTTTTCTAACCATAATATTTTTAAAAATTAGTGTTAAAACGATATCGTTATTGTTAATATTTACTATGTCTTGTTAAACGATATTTTTTTATATGTATAATTTTAAAGACTTAAAGATTTTTAATGTTTTGCACATGTTTACTGTTAAAAATGTATACAAAAATATGTAAAAATAAACATTTTCCCAATATTTTTTACACATTTCGAAAATAACAAATTTGAGAAATTTAAATTTTATTTCAAAAGTTATAAAATTGGACATATTGAATTTAAAAGTTTGACATCTGTTTAAATTTTTTTCCTTTAACACTGACATTTTCATTTAATATTTAGATTAAAATCAGTCACAAAACTATCGAAAACATAATTATTTCCCAACTATATCGAAAACTAAAAAATGAATGATAATTTTTTTTTTAATTAAGATAAAAACCAGTCACAACCATCGTAAGCATAATTATTTTCTAACTATTACGAAAATTAAAAAATAAATGTTATGTATGTTTAAATAAATAAACGTTAAAAAAATTATACAAAAATATGTTCAAAAAACTTTTTTCTTATTTTTTACAAACTTCGATAAATAAAAAAAAAAATTAAAGAATTTAAAATTTTATTTCAAAAGTTATAAAACTGGACATAATTAAATTTAAAATTTCAAGTCTGTTCGGTCATTTTCCTTTAACGCAGACATTTTTAATTAATATTTGGATTAAAACCAATCGTATCAACCTTCGTAAACGTAATTATTTCCCAACTATTTCAAAAATTAAAAAATGAAACATATAGATATGTAAAAAATTACACAAAAATATGTTAAATAAAGGTTAAAAATTACTTATTAACTATCAAAGTATTACTTATTACTTATTAAAAATTATAAATAAATGTTAAAAAAATTTCACAAAAATATGTTAAAAGATATATTTTTTTTTTTTTTTTTTGCTATTTTTTTGTACAACTAACTTAAAAAAATAAGAAAATTAGAGCATTTAAAGTTTTATTTCAAAAATTCTTAAATTGGACATATTAAATTTAAAATAGGACATCTGTTCAAGTATTTCCCTTCCTTTTTCAAGTATTTTCCTTTACTTCACAACAACCATCGAAAGCATAATTATTTCTCATATATATATATATTATATGAGAAATTATATATATTAATTATTTCGCATAATTATTTCTCATATATATTTAAGCATATTTAAATAAATAAATGCTAAAAAATATGTTAAAAGTATTTTTTCTCCCATTTTTTTTTACAATCTTAGAAAAATAAAAAAATTAGAGAATTTAAAGTTTTTATTTCAAAAGTTATGCAATTGAACATATTAAATTTAAAATTCGACATCTGTTCAAGTATTTTCCTTTGCGCTGAAATTTTCAATTAATATTTGGATTAAAACCAATCGTATCAACCTTCAAACGTAATTATTTCCCAACTATTTTCGAATAACTTACAAGGAAAACACTCTCATCTCCATAAACAAGGCTCAGAAATCGACTATTCGAAATATTCTGACTATTCAATGACTATGGATATATAAATCAATAAATGATGAAGAATTATACAAAAATTGTTGAAAAACTTTCTTTTTCACTTTTTTTTTCTCAAACTTCGAAAAATAGAGAATTTAAAGTTTTTATTTCTAAAGTCTTAAAAATTGAAAGTACTAAATTTAAAATGATGACATCTGGCCAATTATTTTCTTTTAACGTTGACATTTTCAATTAATATTAAGATTAAAACCCATCACAACAACCATCGAAAACATAATTATTTCCCAACTATTTTAGAAGAACTTCCTAGGAAAACACTCTCCTCTCCATAAACAAGCCTGCAATAAAATCAGCTGTAATTGCGATGTCGTCTGCGGGAGAAGGAATTAAAGTAACCAATGGCGTTGGCCGATCATGATTCCGGTGGCAGCTCGAACTCTTCAAGTGCGCTGATAGGTCAGTAAAATTCCAAATTAAGTGGAATGCGAGTCATATTTCGCGCTCGCGACATCCGGAACTTCTGGGGAATCGGATGACACATCGAGCTTCAGTATTCGAGTTCGGCATCTAAATTTAATCATTGATTTTTGGCAACAGCTATTTATTCGAGTAAACACGCCATTTCATATTTATTGCGTATCGGAGTTAGAAGAACAAGGTTGATATGATTTAATTAGAATATGTCTCGATGCAGGTGTTATTGATATGACAATTAAAATTAAATGTCAAAGAATGCAAACATTCTAAAAATTATTTTCTTTTCCTTTATTTTTAAGCGGAGATTAAGTACTTTATTTACTTACTTTTATATAATACTTTTACTTTTAATACATTACTTTTACATTTTAATATATTACTTTTACTTTTAATACATTACTTTTTGCATTTTAATATATTACTTTTACTTTTAATACATTACTTTTACATTTTAATATATTACTTTTACTTTTAATACATTGCACAAAGTAAAATATAATACTTTTACTTTTTTTTTTTTTTAATATATTACACAAAGTTTTAATATATGTTCACAAAGTTGTTAAGTTGTTGGTGGTTCAAAATAAATCAGCCCTCTTGAATTCTTTGATCTATTTTATTACACATACTAAGAATATTAAAAACTTGTACAATATTTACAAATGAATAGTAATGCCACATTTTAATCTCTAATGCCATAAAACTTAATTTCTCTCAATATACCTCTCACACCTCTAAGATTACCTCTCTTCTCTCTTTGCTTTCCAAGCACGCTCTCAAACTCGCACTTCTTTCGCCCAATTAACTTGGCGACGCAGCGCCCTCTAACAGCATTCATTCCTCTTTTCCCCAACCCTATAGCCCTGACCTTGCGCCTTCAGATTACGATTTATTTCGTTCCATGTAGAATTCCTTAAAAGGCAAAAATTTTAATGATGCTGATGATGTAAAATCTCATTTAATTTTCGTTGTTTTGCTGGCAAAATCGGAAATTTTATGAACATGGAATTATGATACTACCTGAAAGATGGGAATATGTTATTGACAATAATGGACAATTACCTAATTGAATAAAGTTATATTTTTAAGCAAAAATTTTGAATTTTCCACCTTATTTAAAATCTGCAATCACTTAGTTGCCAACCCAATAGTTCACTCATAAGAGAAATAACTCCCAACTTATACATAAACCCTATTTAAATACATGATATGATGATGATAAAAACATAGAAATTTTATGTTTTTACATTTACATGATAAAAACATAGTTGACAACTCAGTATTATTATAAATAAAATGTGCAACAATATAAAATCTCAAGCCCAATAGCTCACAGATTTTCCACTATTACATCAAATCATTCCTAGCTTCTGCACAGACATGTATTGTTATTATAACAAACGCATTTCAATCTTCACAAAAACCTCGACAATAAATCTGCAACGAAAATACAAATATTCATGCCTCGAAGTTTACTTTGTGTACTGAAAGGCATTTGTGTAGATTCCTTACAACAAATAATATTGGTTTTTACAGAAAAATTCAACAACAGAAAATATTTCAAAAATATTTTCTGTAAATCAACAAAACATGACCTGCAAATTCTTTCGTATTAGAATATCTGAAATGAATTTTTATTCCCAATTTGAACCTGCCATGCATTTGGGATCTAGTTTGATATTTGCTTAATATAGGGTAAACAAATATTCTGGAAAATAGCTTCCTCTACAAAATTATTCATTTATACATATTATTTTGCTAACTAGATATGCGTAATTAATATAGATTATTATTAATAAAGATTAATAGATAATTCTTTCCTAAAATATTTTTAAAAGAAACGATCAATTTAACATTTCACACAAATACTGCTACTAATAATTTTTTTTCTATATGAAAAAATCAATAACATAGCATATATTCGATAATGCACAAATTAAAGAAAAACACATATTCATTTAAAACAGAGTGGACGAATACAAAAACTGCAACAAATTAAATGTACTCTTAATATTTCAAGAATTAAAATATTGCTATTTAACAATGTTGCAATCTTGGCTAATGTTAAAAGTGACCCTTTTAACGTTTCACAAAAGTTTTAAACGTCTCACTTTTCTATGTGTAACAATGAACAACTTTAACACATATTCGATAATACACAATTAAAGAAAAACATAAATTTATTTCATACAGAGAATATAAATACAAAATTAAATTGTAGTACAAATAATATTAAATTATATTAATAAAATTAAACACAAATATTTTAAGAATACAAGTTTAATAATCATTTTTTTTTACATTTCTTTATTAAATTAACTTTCTTACAACAGATTAAATGTAATACGTATCATGGCAAGACAAAAATATTTTATATCGATAAACGTTAAATCACATCGTTATAATAAGTTGTTAACGTCAACTTAATATCATTAAACTAAATTTCATTGTTTACAAAGTTCTATAATTTTTAACGTTTTAGATGAATAAATTATACGATTAGACTTTTAAAATAGTTTGCAATAACCATTTATAGTTATTTTTGCTATTAAGATCCATTAAGTAATAAAATGTTTGGATTATATTTAAGCTTAAACATTACAATCAACAAAATCTGCTAACATTCAAACGTTATTGATTTGATAGAAACTCAATAATTGTAATAAAATTGAATATTTCTTTTTCTTTTATGTAAAAATTTTATCTGAATACATCCATTTTATATTTGCGGTATGAAATACAATGTACTTCATATGCATACACAATTTTCTAATTTTAATATTTGACTGCCCAGAGATGTCATTATATAACGAATTAAATATGTAGTTTTTGTAAATTTACCAAACTATGAATTTCCATTTCTCTTTATCATTCCTTCTCAACAAAACGGTTCGAATCCCAGCTGAGGCATGGATGTTTTGGGAGTGGTTCGGAACCCACGTTAAACTGTAGGTCCCGGTCTAATTAACCTAAAGTGTGCACAAGATGACCGTAGAACGTCAAACCAAAACCAAAAATCTTAACAAAACTTCACGAAGTAAAATATACGAAAATATTTACTGACGCCATGTTATATCTGCTAGTTAAAAATGAATAGGGTAGTCAAAGATATCTGGTATATACAAGCAAACATTCCCTTTCAAGACTTTTAGAAGAACGCCATGAATATCATCTTCAAATGCGAACTTTTTTCACGTAGATTCACCTCGAATAAAAATTTAAATCGATTAAAAGTCTTTTTCTAGTAAGCAGAGAACATCGAAGAGTGAGAAAGGATAAAGAATCGTATATTTAAAAAAAGTTCCTTTTCTCCCAGAAACAACATACGTGTCTTCTTCCGACCGAAAAGACACGGCTTGTTTTAAGAAGAAGCAAAAGGTGCAAAAACTAAAACCAAGCAGAAAAATCGAAATCAGCAACATTTAAATAAAGGAAAAACATTCGCAGAAAAATGGCTAATTTTAGTGCTTTTATGTTTCAACTCAACTGAATGTTAACTAGCTGGAATTTATTGTGCTCAGCGAATTCTAATGTAATGTATAGGTAAGAAAGTTTGTGGAAAATATTAAGATAAAAATTAAACAAAAGAGCATTAATTAGCTCATGTGTTTATTCTTAGAAAATATTAAGCAATTTTAAGTGAATCAATAAAATTTACAAAGGACAAAAAGTACTTGACTGCCTTGGCCTACCTTGGGGGTGTTATGTGCCAATGAAGAAAGAAGAATTCTATTATTAGACTACTTACTTAATTTATTTAATAGAATCCTATTATTAGAATACTTGCTTAATTTATTTGATAAAATTTATTATTAGAATACTTGCTTAATTTATTTAATAGAATCCTATTATTAGAACACTTGCTTAATTTATTTGATACAATCCTATTATTAGAATACTTGCTTAATTTATTTCATGGAATCCTATAATTGGAATACTTTACTAAATAGAATTTATTTTATTAGAATTTAACTGTTTACAAAGTTACTATGATTTTTTTAAATTTGGAATGGATTTATGATACGATAAGGTTTGAAAATAATTTGTATCACCCAATTGTAATTATGCTTTACTATTAAGATTCAATAGACTTTGAAACCTCTGGATTTAAGCTTAAACACTGCAATCAACAATATCTGCTAACATTCAAAGATTTTTACAATCAAAGATTATTTTTATGATAGAAACTCAATAATTATGATCGTTTTTAATATCTCTTTTTCTTTTATGTAAGAATTTCTTCTGAAAACATCCATATTGTAGTATAATTGCGGCACGAAATACAGTGTGCTTCATGTACATTCCCAATTTCGTAATTTTAATATCTGACTGTTTAGAAATATTTCTCTTTCTCATTACTTCTCAATAAAACAGTTCAAATCCTGGCTGTGGCATAGATGTTTTTAAGGACACAGAACCAAAGTTAAACTGTAGGTCCCCGTCTAATTAGCCTAAAGTATGCACTAAAGGACAGTAGAGCGACAAACCAAAACCCACAAAAAAATTCTCGATTGGTTTGTCGCTCTATGGTCCTCTTGCGCACACTTTAGGCTAAACAGACCGGAACCTGTAGTTTAACGTGGATTCCGAACCTTTTACAAACATCCATGCCACCGCCAGCATTCTAACCTGACGCCTGGGATATCAAAAGTTAGAGTGCTAGCCACATGACCACCAGGTTTAAACACTGCTATCAACAATATCTGAAATATACGAAAAAAAAAATATACCAAAATATTTATTGAAGCCATGTTATATCTGCTAGTTAAAAATGAATAGGGTAGTCAAAGATATCTGGTATAAACTAGCAAAAATTCACTTTCAAAAATTTTAGAAGAACTTTTAGAAGAACCCCGTAAATATTATCTTCACTTGCGGATTTTTATTTTTTTTTTACATAGATTCACCCCCTGAATAAAAATTCAAATCGATTCGAAGTCGTCTTCTTTCCGTAAACAGAGAATATCGAAGAGTAAGAAAGCATAAAGAATTGTATGTATTAAAAAAAGTTCCTTTTTCTCCAGTAACAACATGCGTGTCGTCTTTCGACCGAAAAGACACATCGTGTTTTAATAAGAAGCAAAAGGTGCAAAAACTAAAACCAAGCAGAAAAAATCGCAATCAGCAACATTTAAATAAAGGAAAAGCGTTCGAAAAGAAAACAAAAATTTTAGTTTTATGAGGCAACTCGACTGAATGTTAAGCAGCTAGAATTTATTTTGTGCTCAGCGAATTTTAATGTAATGTATGCATAAGAAAGTCTGAGGAAAATATTACGATAAAAATTAAACGGAAGACCGTTAATTATCTCATGCGTTTATTCTTAGAAAGTATCAAGCAATTTTAAATTAACCGATAACATTTACAAAATACAAATAAAAGAAGTATTTCACTTTCTTGGCCCACCTTGGGGTTGTTGTGGCAATGAATAAGAATTCTATTATTAGAATACTTGCTTAATTTATTTGATAAAACCATATTTTTAGAATCATCATCCTCAGTTGCTCAACAGCCCCATACTGGACCAAGGCCGTCAGCCTGTTGGCAGATTTCGAGGTAAGAAATGTTTTCATTTTACAGGATAAGGTTATGAACCCTTAGCTCAGCAGTCATATTAGACCAGGACCTCCGGTTTAATGTGGATTTCTAACCACTACAAACATGTATGGCACTTCCAGGACTCGAACCCGAAACCTGTCGTACTGAGGGCAAGAGCGCTAGCACTCGGCCCTCAAGCCCAGAGATGTGATTATATAACGAATAATATATATATATATATTTATATAAATTTAAAAACCCTTAATTTCCATTTCTCGTTACCATTTTTCTCAACATTTCTCGACATAAAGTACACCAAAAATATTTACTGAAACCATGTTATGTCTGCTAGTTAAAAATGAATAGGGTAGTCGAAGATATCTGATCTAAACCAGCAACAAATCACTTTCAAGGCTTTTAGAATAACCCAATCAATATTATCTTCCACTGCATACTTTTTGTCACGTAGATTCAACTCGAATAAAAAATTTAAATCGATTCAAAATCTTCTTTTTTCAGTAAGCAGAGAACGTCGAAGAATGAGAAAAAATAAAAGAATTGCATATAAAAAAAAAGTTCCTTTTGCCTAAAGAAACAACGTACTACGTGTCTCCTTACAACCGAAAAGACACGATGTATTTTAAGAAGAAGCAGACTGTGCAAGAAAACTAAAACCAAGCAGAAAATCGAAATCGGCAACATTTAAATTAAGTGAAAGCATTGAAAAAGAAAAACGAAATGGCTAATTTTAGTGCTTTGTTTTAGCAACTCAACTGAATGTTAACTAGCTGGAATTCATTGTGTTCAGTGAATTCTAGTGTAATGTATGCTTAAGAAAGTTTGAGGAAAATATTGCGATAAAAATTAAACAGAAGAACCTTAATTAGCTCATGCGTTTATTATTAGAAAATATTAAGCAATTTTAAATTAAAACAATAAAATTAACAAAGCACAAAATTCAAATAAAGAAGTGCTTGGCTACCTTGGCCCGCCTTGGGTCTGTTGTACGAATGAAGAAGGAAAAGAAGAAAAATTTTATTAGTTTATTATTAGAAAATATTAAGCAATTTTAAATTAAAACAATAAAATTAACAAAGCACAAAATTCAAATAAAGAAGTGCTTGGCTACCTTGGCCCGCCCTGGGTCTGTTGTACGAATGAAGAAGGAAAAGAAGAAAAATTTTATTAGTTTATTATTAGAAAATATTAAGCAATTTTAAATTAAAACAATAAAATTAACAAAGCACAAAATTCAAATAAAGAAGTGCTTGGTTACCTTGGCCCGCCTTGGGTCTGTTGTACGAATGAAGAAGGAAAAGAAGAAAAATTTTATTAGTTTATTATTAGAAAATATTAAGCAATTTTAAATTAAAACAATAAAATTTACAAAGCACAAAATTCAAATAAAGAAGTGCTTGGCTACAATGGCCCGCCTTGGGGCTGTTGTACGAATGAAAGAAGGAAAAGAAGAAAAATTTTATTATTAAAATTCTTGCTTGATTTATTTGATAGTATTCTATTATTGAAATGCTTGTTTAATTTATGTGATAAAATCCAAAATCCATAGAAGTAAATATATATTTTTTTATAAATTTACCAAAGCTTGAATTTCCATTTATCTTGTTAATTTCTTTTCTACAAAACGGTTCGAATACTGGCGGTGGCATGGTTGTTAGTAGGTTGTTCGGAACCCACGTGAAACGGTAGGTCCTTGTCTAATTAGCCTTAAGTGTGCAAAAAATGACAGTAGAGCGACAAACCAAAATTTTCAACAAAATTTCTCGAAGAAAAATATACCAAAATACTTACTGAAGCCATGTTATATTTGTTAGTTAAAAATGAATAGGTTAGTCAAAGATTTCTGGTCTGACCAAGCAAAAATTCACTTTCAAGACTTTAAGAATAACCCCATGAATATTATCTTAACCTGCGGATTTTTTTCACTTAAATTCACCTCGAATAAAAATTTAAATCGATCCAAAGTCTTCTTTCAGTAAGTAGAGAACGTCGAAGAGTGAGAAAGAATAAAGAATTGCATATATAAAAAAAGTTCTTTTTGCCTCCTAAAACAACATACGTGTCTGCTTTCGACAGAAAAGACACGATGTGTTTTAAGAAGAAGCAAACTGTGCAAAAACTAAAACCAAAGAGAAAAAACGAAATCAGCAATATTTAAATAAGGAAAAGCATTCAAAGAGGAAAAAAACGGCTCATTTTAGTGCTTTGTCGTGGCAACTCGATTGAATGTTAGCTAGCTGGAATTTAGTGCGCTCAGCGAATTTTAATGTAATGTGTACTTAAGAAACTTTCAGGAAAATATGAAGATAAAAATTAAACAAAAGAACATTAATTAGCTCATGCGTTTCTACTTAGAAAATATCAAGCAATTTTTAACGAACCAATAAAATTTACAAAAACAAAATTCAAATAAAAGAAGTATTTGACTGCCTTAGCCCACCTTGGGGCTGCAGTGCCACTGAAGAAGAATTCTATTATTCAACTACTTGCTAATTTTATCTGACAAAATCTTATTATTAGAATTATTGCTTCTCTATTAGAATACTTGCCTAATTTATTTGATAAAATCCTATTATTAAAATACTTGCCTAATTTATTTGATAAAAAATCCTATTATTAGAATACTTGCCTAATTTATTTGATAAAATCCTATTATTAGAATACTTGCCTAATTTATTTGATAAAATCCTATTATTAAAATACTTGCCTAATTTATTTGATAAAATCCTATTATTAGAATACTTGCCTAATTTATTTGATAAAATCCTATTATTAAAATACTTGCCTAATTTATTTGATAAAATCCTATTATTAAAATACTTGCCTAATTTTATCTGACAGAATCTTATTATTCGAATACTTTACTGAATAGAATTTATTTCTAGAATTATATTTATTTTACAGAATAGAATTTGACTGTTTACAAAGTTAATATGATTTTTTTAACATTTTGGATAAATATATTATACGACAATTTGTAATAATCATTTGTAATTATCCTTTACTATTAAGATCCATTAGCCTTTGAAAACTTTCGATTATATTTCAACGTAAACATTACGATCAACAAAATCTACTGAAATTCAAAGGTTATTTTTATGAAAGAAATTCAATAATTCTGGTCTTTTTTAATATTTCTTTATATAAAAGTTTCATCTGACTACATACCTTTTATGATTGTTAGATGAAATTTAGTGTACTTCTAGTACATTCACAATTTCATAATTTTAATATTTGACTGCTCACCTATATGATTATATAACGAATTAAATATATATTTTTTATAAATTTACTTTTCTCTTTATCATCATTTCTTAACAAAGATTATCGAAGTAAAATGTACCAGAATATTTACTGACGCCATGTTATATCTACTACTTAAAAGTGAATAGGTTAGTCAAAGATATATGGTTTATCAAGCAAACATTCGCTTACAAGATTTTTAGAAGTACCCCATAAATATTATCTTCCTCTCCGGACTTTTTTCTCACATAGATTCACCCCGAATAAAAATTTAAATCGATTCAAAGTCTTCTTCTTTCACTAATCAGAGACCATCGAAGAGTGAGAAAGAATAAAGAATTGTATATATAAAAGTTCTTTTTGCCCTAAAGAAACAACGTACTACGTGTCGTCTTTCGACCGAAAAGACACGATGTTTTTCAAGAAGAAGCAAAAGGTGCAAAAACTAAAACCGAGCAGAAAATCGAAATCGGCAACATTTAAATAAAGGAAAGACATTCGAAAAAAAAATGGCTAATTTTAGTGCTTTTATGTGGCAACTCGTCTGAATGTTAACTAGCTGGAATTTATTATGCTCAGCGAATTCTAATGTAATGCATACGTTAAAAAAAGTTTGTGGAAAATATTGCGACAAAAATTAAACAAAAGAGCATTAATTAGCTCATTCTTGTGTGTTTATTCTTAGAAAATATTAAGCACTTTTAAATTAACCGATAATATTTACAAAGTACAAAATTCAAATAAAGAAGTATTTGACTGCCTTGGCCCACCTTGGGGCTGTTGTACCAACGAAGAAGAGGAAGTAGAATTCTATTATTAGAATATTTGTTTAATTTATTTCATAGAATCCTGTTATTAAAATATTTTACTGAATAGAAATTACTTTATTAGAATTTTACTGTTTACAAAGTTACTATGTTTTTTTAACATTTTGGATAAATATATTATACGATAAGGTTTGAAAATAATTTGTATCACCCAATTGTAATTATGCTTTTACTATTAAGATCCATTAGACTTTGAAACCTCTGGATTTAAGCTTAAACATTACAATCAACAAAATTTGCAGCATTCAAACGTTATTTCGATAGAAACTCAATAATTATTATCGTCTTTAATAAATATTTCTTTTTCTTTTATATAAGAATTTAATTTGAATGCATCCATTCTATTTTTGCTATAAGACGAACAGTGTACTTCATATTCATTCACAATTTCAAAATTTTAATATTTGACTGTTCAGAGATGTGAATACATAATGAATTAAATATGTTTTTTCAAATTTACCAAACTCTGAATTTTCATTTCTCTGTATCAATTCTTCGCAACAAAACTTCTCGAAGTAAAATATACCGAAATATTTTCTGAAGCCCTGTTATATCTGCTAGTTAAAACTGAATAGGATAGTCAAAGATATCTGTACAATCACGCATTCACTTTCAAGACTTTTAGTAGAACCTTATAAATATTATCTTCCCCTGCGGACTTTTTTTTTTTTTCACATAGAATCACTTCGAATAGAAATTTAAATTGATTCAAAGTCTTCTTTTTTTTCAGTAAGCAGAGACCATCGAAGAGCGAGAAAGAATGAAGAATTGTATATATAAAAGTTCCTTGTCTAAAGAAACAACGTACGACGTGTCGTCTTTCGACCGAAAAGACACGTTGTTTTTTTAAAAAAGAAGCAAATGGTGCAAAAAATAAAACCGAGCAGAAAATCGAAATCGGCAGCATTTAAATAAAGGAAAAACATTTTTAAAAATGGCTAATTTTAGTGCTTTTACGTGGCAACTCGACTGAATATTAACTAGCTGGAATTTATTGTGCTCAGCGAATTCTAATGTAATGTATACGTAAGAAAGTTTGAGGAAAATATTAAGATAAAAATTAAACAAAAAGAGCATTAATTAGCTCATGTGTTTATTCTTAGAAAATATTAAGCAATTTTAAATGAATCAATAAAATTTACAAAGGACAAGAAGTACTTGACTACCTTGGCCTACCTTTGGGGGGTGTTGTGCCAATGAAGAAGAAGAAGAATTTTATTATTAGACTACTTATATTAATTTATTTGATAGAATGCTTTTATTAGAATACTTTACTGAATAGAATTTATTTTACTAAAATTTCACTGTTTACAAAGTTACTATGATTTTTTAACACTTTGGAAGTATATATTATACGATAATTTGTAATAGCCATTTGTAATTATGTTTTACTATTAAGATCCATTAACGTCTGGATTATATTTAAACTTAAACATTACAATCTGCTAACATTCAACGGTTATTACATTCATAGGTTATTTTTATGATAGAAACTCTATAATTAGGGTCGTTCTTAATATTTATTTATATAAAATTTCATATGAACACTTACATTTTATATTTTTGTATGAAATACAGTGTACTTCATGTACCTTCACAATTTCATAATTTTAATATTTGACTGCTCACAGATGTGATTGTAACGAATTAAAGATGTATATTTTATAAATTTACCAAAATTTGAATTTCCATTTCTCTTTATGATTTTTTCTCAACAAAACTTTTCGAAGTAAATGTATCAAAAGCCATACTATGGCTGCTAGTTAAAAAAGAATACGGTAGTCAAAGATATCTGGTCTGACCAAGCCAATATTCACTTTCAAGACTTTTAGAAGAACTCCCTTAAATACCATCTTTCTCCTGCGGACTTTTTTTCCGCATAGATTCACCACGAATAACAATATAAATCTATCCAAAGTCTTCTTTCAGTAAGCGGAGAACATCGAAGAGTGAGAGAGAATAAAAAATTGCATATAAAAAGTTCCTTTTTGCCTAAAGAAACAACGTACTACGTGTCACCTTTCGACAGAAAAGACACGTCGTGTTTTAAGAAGAAGCAAAAGGTGCAAAAAACTAAAACCCAGCAGAAAATCGGCAACATTTAAATAAAGGAAAAAGCTTTCGAAAAAGAAAAAACGAAATGGCTAATTTTAGTGCTTTGGTTTAGCAACTCGACTGAATGTTAACTAGCTGGAATTGATTGTGCTCAGCGAATTCTAAGATAATGTGTACTTTAGAAAGTTTGACTAAAATATTACGATAAAAATTAAACAAAAGAGATTTAATTAATTCATGCGTTTATTCTGAGAAAATATTAAGCAATTTTAAATGAACCAATAAAATTTACAAAGTGCAAAGTAAAATAAAGAATATTTGATTGTCTTGGCCTGCCTTGGGGCTGTTTTGGCAATGAAGAAGAATTCTATTATTAGTATACTTTGCTTAATTTATTTGAAAGATTTTTATTATTAGAATACTTGCCTAATTTATTCGATAGAATCTTTATTATTATAATACTTGATTAATTTATTTGATAGAATCCTATCATTAGAATTATTGCTTCTCTATTATTATAATTGTTGTTATGTTTAGCATATTTGTCATGTTTATTACACTTGCTTATTTTCAGCAGTTATCAATTTAAACAATACCTGAACGCCAATTTATGAATAAGCTTAATAAATTTATCTTAGAATAATTCATTTTCATCTATTTAACTATCTTTTAGATATTTTTCTCTGCATTTAATAAATCTGCATTTGTGGCTTTGTTTGCAAAAATTAACATGTTGAATTTACTTAAATTAAGATAATGCTTAATTTCTTGAAAAAAGGTCTCTAATGTAAATGATACTTAATAGCACTTCTTCTTCATTGCCTCAACAGTCCCATGGTGAACCAAAACCTTCTGAGTATTGGCAGATTTCGAGGCAAGAAATGTTTTCTTTTTACAGGGTTGTCAGCCCTACTTTCAGCGATCATATAGACCGCGACCTACTGTTTAAAGTGGATTCCGAAACCACTACAAAACCATCCATGGCAACCCCGGGACTCGAAACCTATGGCACCGTGAACTAGAGTACTAGTCACACAGACATACCCTTAAGTACCATTAAGTTAGCTGAAAAATTTAAAAAGAAAACACAAAAACTTTTAAAAATGAGTGCGATTAAAATATAACTTCCATTATTAGAATGCTTACTTCATCTTTAATTATTTTATTGATTAAGGACTTATTTTTTCAAAAGATTCTCGAATTCCATATTGTGAATCATTTTCATTCTATTATATTACAACATATGTTTTACATCATGCCAACTATCAGAAACTTTATGCGTCTTATATTTTATTGCTACAAGTTAAAAATACATACTTCTATGTATAATTTAATTTAAATCATTAAACATATTTCCAATATGAAAAAAATAGGCTGGCACTGGAGGTTTTGCTTACTATCTCAAAAACTCTGCTAATTTTGTTGAACATTTTAATGATATCCGGCGATCTGTGTAGTTAAAGAATAATAAAACAAGCAAAAATTATGAAAGATATTTCCTTTATTAATTAAAATAATAATTAAGGAAAAATTCCAATAAAATCAATTTCGAAAGAATTGATAAAGTTTGCGAGTTTAAAAACAAAGTAACGTTTTCAAAAAGAGAGAAACTAATGCCTATGCTGTTTATACACAACTAGTGTTTAATTATATACTAAACTACACTTTTCATGCATCTGACTCATAATTAAAGGATTATATCTGAAAAATAACTATCAAAATTTTATGGATATAAAATTTACAATTTATGCTGATGACTTAAATATTTTCAGAGCTTTGACAGTGTTAATTAATACTAATATGAAAGATACTAATATGAAAACTTCTATGGTTTATTAACAGTGATAGCAGATTTAATATTTACTAATACGTGGTAATAGTTCTTTTCTTATTTTAATTCATGTATATATTAGTAAGTAATTATTTTACTCAAATTAGAGTTACTTTTACAAGATTTTACACGCATATATACATACATATCTTAAACATGCATTTTTCTTACATTTTAAATACTAAATTGAAAAAAAAAAATTTTATAATTTTTAATAAAAAAATTTTCTCCTCAATATTCTTAATCATTGATTTAATTTTAGTTTATTAAAAACAAGTAGCATAAAAATTTTTTAAAGTCAATTCCTACATTTTTTCACTATATTGCAGAAGTCCTTTATAAATAATTTTTCATTCATTTTTCATTTTTCTGTCGCCATCTGTTGGCAGATTGCAACTTAAATAAAAAAATAAAATGAATTAATTAAATTTAATGAATGAATTAATATTTGAAAAAACTATATTAATATCCAGTGTCCTCCACTACAAGCTTAAAAAATGTATTTGAACTTGAGTGGACGAATAAGAAGTATTTTATGAACGATTGAAAATTTGAACAAGATATATATAGGGAGAGTGTGAGCTAATAGAAGGAATTGAAAAACGAGGGCCTGATGGCTTTTCTGGCCCACAGGTTTCATTTTCTAGTCCCGGCCATGCCATGTAGTGGTTTGGAATCCACTTTAAAACGTAGGTCCTGGTCTAATACGACTGTAGAAAGTTGAGCGTAGGGCTGACAGGGTTGTCATGACCCTGTAAAAATAACAGGGTTTGACCCTTGCTGTTTGTACAGGCTTTTGACCCTTTAAAAACAAAACATCTCCTGCCTCGAAATCTCCAGTGGGCATAAGGCCTTTGCCCACCATGAGGCTATTGCGCCAATGGAGAAGACGAAGATTTTAATTATAACACCCTTCGGGTGCGTCGGCGCTGTTCGTTGGTACTTTAAGATGAGAACATTATAGCATATGTAACCAGCAGGGGTTAGACTATGAATTATGGTGGCCACATTCGCGATACGTACCAAAAAATGTTTTATGAAGAATGTTTCGAAAATTTAAAATCTTCTATTTAAATAATCAGTAAATATTTTTAAATTATATTTTCGTTTTAAGTTATGAGGCAAACTGGATTGTTTACATCTCTATTTTCTTTTTAAATTAAATTTAAAAAGTATTGCTACTAACAAATGTATAGTTGCAAAGAATTAGGATTCTAGAAAAAAATTACTGAAGTATATAATAACGAATATAATTGAAATATTTTGAATATATGAACTATTTTAGGATTCAATATTTATATTTAGGATTTTATATCAATACAAATATTTAGGATTTTATATTCAAATATATATTTCTTAAAATATTTATTTGAATATATTGAAATATTTTGATAATATTTTGAAAATATTTTGATAATATTTTGAAAATATTTTGATAATATTTTGAAAATATTTTGAAAATATTTTGATAATATTTTGAAAATATTTTGATAATATTTTGAAAATATTTTGAAAATATTATCAAAATGCAAAAATATTGAAATATTTTGAATTTACATACAAAATTATACTGAAATATTGAAATATTAAAATATATTGAAAAATTATATATATTGAAATATTATACATATTGAAATATTATATAGATTGAAATATTTTGAAAATATTTTAAACTTTTCGTTTTCATTTATTTAAAAAAAGAGTTGCATTCATTGAAAAATAAAATTTTTTTGGCAAATTACAAATTTTTATACAATCTATTTATTTAAAGATGTAAGTTACTTGAATTAACGCTAACAAGTTACCAACGTTACCGATATCGAGTTGGTGTATCAACTTTGCTCGCTGACCTATTCGATTTTGCATGTAATGAATTATACTATTCAGCTGAGTCAACATGACTGGTGTAAGTGGTGCCACTTACACCGGCCCTGTTGATTGGCGTGCAGAATTAGCTTCTTTATCAGGCCTTTCAAATGTGCCCGAAGCCCAATTCATCTAAATATAAACCCGTGCTACGATAAGCCACGCAGTTCTCACAAAGGTATGTATTCAATTAGACGTCCCCTTTTGAAGCAGAGCAGCCCAAATTCTGTAATTTATTTCATGATATCACATACAGTATAGTCTCCGGCTAAATAATCTTACTGCGAAGGTAATTTACAATGAGATACATCACCATTTGATGCGCAATCGAATATACAGATTATGCATATATTATTGGATCTCTTAATAATAAAAGATATCTGCGTAAAATTAGTTAAAAATGAAATCAATTTTTTTTTCATATTGTTATAGTTTTTATCATATTTTTTTAGAAGTTATGTCGTTATAGTTTTTCGTATAAATTTGGTACAAATGGATATACGGGTTAAACTTGTTATTGGATTCGTTTTAATATTATATGAAAAATTAGATCAAAATGAGGTAAATTATTTTTTAGTTTTTAAATCAATAATTTTACTGTTATTTGTCATGGCAGTTTTTTCTAATAAATTTCAGTAGCAATTTAGGCTTTGGCTGTAAAAAAGTGCACAAGTGTTATGGGTAGATTGCAGAGTGTACTGTATGTTTAACTTCTTGCCCTCATACGGTAGGAAACTATGTTTTGAGTATAATGTACAATCTAATCATCAATCCTGCATAACTCGGTGCTCAGTAATAACTTGCGCAGCCAAAGTGCAGGAAGGCCGAGGTTCGTCTTCTTTCGTGGCATCGCTGTAGTCACTACTTTCAGAAACGAGGCGATTCGATAGAGATTGTGATAATATCTATAAAGCGTCTGGCATCGATAGTCAGGTTTCCTGGTGGGAGTTTTTCTCGAACGAAAGCAATTGCGAAAAAGTTACTCCATAAATTCCTCCCTGCAAGCACTATCCTCTTCTCATCAGCTCGTTGGTGGGCTGTTCGGGGTACATATGTGATACATTAAGCCTACCGATGTTTAAAAAAAAAAACATAAGTTCCATAGATTGTGAGCTGTAATTAGCTTGTTATTTTCAAAAGTCATATGTCATTCGCTACCAGAATGCAAGTTGGAATGTTGTTTACAAAAGTCCAATATAATTCATCATCAGAACGATAGAGATATATCAGATTCCGCATTGCACAGAGGGCACTAAGAAATTCTTGCTATACTAATCCACACTTTTTCTACAACTTTTTTTAATTAACTTTCCATCCGGGGTTGGCACATGTGGATCAGAGCATTCTCCTTTCCTTCTACTCCATTCCCACGGAAACACTTTCCAACTCACAAATTTAATGGGCCTATTTTCGACAAGGTCCTCTAGGCTAACCAAGGTAGCGACAAAGTCCCCCAGGCTGTCAAACTAGATGAACCAAGGGCTTTCGATTAGGACGCAAAGCATTAAGCCACACTGGCCCCCAGGAAGTGTAATAGCGCAGAATTTTCACTGGTGGCATCAGCTACAATCAATACCTTTGTAGTGATCTTGACAGAATGGCGTACGACTACCGTTTCTAAGAGAGGTTTTTCTGCTATACAACATGCAAATGTGAGGTACTCTTATAAGTTTTTAGAAAAAATAGTGTTTTTCACGCATACTCTCAACTCTATATTTTAGCACTATTGAACCACAGAAATGACATTTGTTATTCCTTATAAAGTGGCCAAGAAGCCCAGTAGGTTCATGGGAGTTTATTTAGAAGCATTTATAATAGGGCAAGATTGGTGTAGTAATTTTCATTTCCAACAGTTTTCTTTTCCTGTATAATAAAGTATGCATTTTATTGTGGCTTTAAACTTGAAGAAAAAAAATTTATGAAGGATATCAGGTTTTTAAAAATTAAATATTACACTAAATATTTACAATACATCCATATTAATTGCCTTAATCATTTAGAGATGATTTAAAATATTTGTTATAGTTCACTTGCGAAATTAATATTTGATCCTAAATGATTTTTTTCCGTAGAAGAAAAATATTGAATAAATTAACACCAAATTTAAATAATATAATAATAACAATAATATATATATATATAATATACAAAATTTTATTCTTTATGTCTGTAAAGCCTGCATTTATATATTTATAACATCCTATTAAATTGCAATTACTACAGATGCACATAAAATATTTGATGGAAATTTATCTTTAATATAAAACATAACACCTTTTAGAGACCTCATCATTTTAGCCAAATAACAGTCAGTAAAGCATATCCACGTTAAAAGAAAACATTTCCTCCAGATACTGAAATGAAAAAAAAAAAATGCACAATCTTTTCCTTAAAGAAGAAAACAATTGTTTGAGGTATCAAATCTATTTATCATTACCAATGCTGAAATTTCTTTTTCCGCCTTCAGTAGAGATAAATGTTTCAAGACATTAGCTTGCTCGAATTGCAAGGTGATAAAAAAGCAGTTGAAAGATGAATTATGGAGACAATAACATCTGAAACGACTCGCATTTTGAAACAGCAAAAGAAAATTTTACGTTTGTAAAGTTTATTGTAGGAAGTTAAGAACGAAGATTTCAGAATTACAACTCCAAAGCAATTTCTAGAAGAAAAATGTTCAGAAATCTATAAGCAAATTATTCAAGTATTTATGTAAAATTTATAATATGGAGCATTTCTATTTCATTTTTTCATGATATAAGCTTTAAAATTATTATTTAATTATTAAATAATAATTTTTCTTATTTTTATATTTATATACGAAAAAGTTTTGGTTTGTCGCTCTACGGTCATCTTGTGCACACAAAGGCTAAACAGATCGGGACCTACAGTTTAACGTGAATTTCGAACTACTCACAAACATCCATACCACAGCCAGGATTCGAACCTGAAGCCTGAGATACCAAAAGCCAGAGAGCTAAACACTTGACCATCAGGTCGTATAATAAGAAAAACACTATACAAAAAACTGCATAAGCTGTATTCTTCTTTTTACGTTTTGTCACTGTTGTTGTTCTAATGCAGCTGGCAATACAGAGACAGATAATCTTTATGCCATAAGCAAGGGCTGAACCTTTGTTACTCCTTTAGCACTACCCAGGATACAAGTGTAGATTGAAGATAGATTACGGACGCGTGTAGCACTACCCCTACATCGTTTTACGATCCTAGTAGAAAGAGCCTAAGGTTTTTTCATTTATCTATATAATAATAAGTAAAAACACAATACAAAAAACTTCGTAATTATATCGTTCTTTTACCTTTTATTACTGATGTTGTTTTAATGCAGCTGGCAATGCAAAGACAGTTAATCGTTATGCCATATGCAAGAGCTGAACCAATGTTACTCATTTAGCACTACCCAGGGTGAACGTATAAGTTTAAGACAGGCGACGGACGCGAGTCACATTACCGTACGCTATACGACCCAACGCTCTACGATCTACGATCCTATGAGACCTGGACCTACGGTTAAAAGTGTATTCCGAAGCACTGCAAACATCCATGCCACTGCCGGGAGTCGAATCCGAGATCTTTGGTACCGACCGCAAGAGCAGTAGCCCCTCAAACATTAAGCCGCACGTTTTACCACTAATTTCTAAGATTTTATTTAATTAAAAATTTAATTAACAATTTTTCTTCATTTAAATATTTAGAAGAATCAGAAAAATCAGTTAACAAAAAAAGATTAAATTAATTTTTAAACTGTAAAAGAAAATCAAACATACGCAAAAATATCTTGCTTTTTACGTGTATGAATAATAATAAGTAATTTTTATATTTATTTTTAAATATTTATTTGAATAAAGCGTGCATCGAATTGATACGAAAATTGAGCTCATAATCTGGAAATACTTATCAGGAAATATTAAGCATTAAAACAGCTACATAGAATTATTTAAATGAAACACTCACCCATTAAAACTAACAAATATTCTCAAAACCAATCTTCTTTAAATAAGTTTTAAGAGAAAATCAATATGTTATGCAAATTAAATATTTTAAGGTAATTAAAATCCAGCAGTCAGATTAAAAAAAAAACTAACGTTTTTGTTCATTAATTTCAAGATAACAGAACTAAATTTACCGATTGTTGAAAGAGATATTTTAAATATGCATCAGTTTAATTAAATCATTTTCTTTCTGAGGAACTGAAGTGAATAAATTTCGCTTATTTTAGTTTTCTGCATTAAAACAAAAAGAATATATGAGGAAAACTAATAAATTTTTGTAACATTTCTCGAAAAAGGTAGTTTTATTTTAATTAATTTTGCATTTGTTAGTATGATTTACATTGTATTATGATTGTATAGTATATATATTATTTTAGCTTTTTAAATTTATTTTGCAGATGATAAATTTCAGGTTTAATTAAATTTTTTATTTTTATGATTAGTGCGATGTATTGCTGTATCTTTTAACAATGTCATAAAAGTTTTTTTGTCTAATAGTTAAAAAATGTATAGGAATATATATTTTTTATCTTTCTAATATATTTAAAGTAATTAAAATATTTTTAAAATATGAGGTTCCAATAAAATTTTAATTGGCTTAAAAAAACAGCATTTAAAAATTTTAACGCTCTTTTCTGTATAACACAAGCTTCACTGTGATACGTTTGTAATTATTGAAAAGCATAAATATACAAAAACACG
This sequence comes from Caerostris extrusa, assembly GCA_021605095.1. NCBI lineage: Eukaryota > Metazoa > Arthropoda > Arachnida > Araneae > Araneidae > Caerostris > Caerostris extrusa. The sequence goes on along the minus strand of BPLR01011515.1, from coordinate 11,310 downwards.
GCATAAATATTCCCCTTACTAAATTGGTTGTATAAAAATATTTAACTTCTCAGATAAGGGGTAATTAATGATAATCGAAAATTAACAATTTTAAATTGTACTGCAGTAATTAAATATATAAATAAATTCCAATGATTAAATCTATAAATAAATTCCAATGATTAAATCTATAAATAAATTCCAACGATTAAATCTATAAATAAATTCCAACGATTAAATCTATAAATAAATTCCAACGATTAAATCTATAAATAAATTCCAATGATATAAATAAATTCGAAAAATTAAATTTGTCAACTAACAACAACTGAATAACAATATCGAACAATTTTATAAATAAACTTAATATTCTGCAAAATGAATCAAAAAGTTTTTAAGTAAAAAGCATTTTTAGGACAGAAATTAATTTCAGAATTGATGTTAATGTTATACGAGAGAATAATGCATGAAAAACAAAATAATTATGTTGATCCTTTTTATGATAATGATGATGCCATAAGAAACTGTTTAAAGCTGTTTGTTTTCTTTCATCGATTATATCTAACATTCAACGTACATAAAAACAATTTCCTGTCATTTATAAAGTCATAAATGGTCATACTTCATTAAATCGAAGTTATATTACGATCTTCATAATATTATTTTTTGTTCCATCTTTTAAAATTCCATTTCATTTCAAGTTTTGTTCCATCTTTTAAAATTTCCATTCCATTTCAAATTTTGTTCCATCTTTTAGAATTCCATTCCATTTCAAGTTTTGTTCCGTCTTTTAAAAATTAGTCATTAGTCCATAACTGTCATTTATTCCTACGTGTCATTTGACGAATTTTTAAGAAGTTTCATTTCTTTCACCTTTTTTTCACACGTAGAATAGTTAAAATTACAGTCTATAAATATTTTTAGAAATTTTGCATGTTTGACAAGTTATAATATATTCATTCTATTAATAAATATAAATTATATTTTTCAAGATACCTTTCGAAATAAATTATTCATTAAAAAGATTAGATAAACATTGATAAAATATTCTTAAATATTAAAATATATTATTTACACATTTTGTAAGAAAATATAATAAAAAATTACCATTTTCCTATAAAACAAAATTTCATCTTAAACCAAGAACATACTAAACTTACATTAGATATACTTTTTAATGTTGTAATGTTTTAATTTTACGTCTGAAAGCATAAATGCATTTATTTAATAACAGCAGAAATTATTTCTGAAAACAAAAATGATAAAGTTTGTTGCAATGATGGATTATATCAAAAAAAAAAATTTTTTATTAATTTTTAAATCGATTTCATTTTTCCGGCTATAAAAAAAAAGAATAGTGCTAACAGAAACATCTGCCGCTTTAAATATAGCAACAATTTTTTTTTTTAATTTTTATTTTGGAAAAATATCGAATGTTTTTATACCGTATTTTTTTTATCAAACTTATCAAACTTTACTTGAGCAGGTGCATTTTGAAATAATAACATAGTTCAACATCCTACTGGAATAGTAAATACAATATTGTTTGCTGTTTATACTTAATTTCCTGTTTAATAAACTCAATAGAAAAATGCGAATCATTATAAATTTAAATTTTTTGTATTATATATCTAATTGTTATATACGTTACTGATATTTGTGCAAAATTAATTTATAAGTAAAAATTACAAAAATAATATTTAATAATGTGCATAAATTCTATCTTTTACTCTAAACATTATTTTATCTGAATGTTTTTGTATTATGTTAATAAAATATTTTTAACTATTTTTAGGCTTTAAAAAATTGTTGCAATTAATAAAAATTATTTTCTTTATTAAATGCAAACATCATTTTAATTTCCCTGCTTTAAAATGTATTTCTTTTCTAGATAGATATATGTATTTATTTTTGTAATCATTAAATAGATAAAAATAGTTGTTTAAAAAAAATTCTTTATTGTGCAAAAAGCAGACACTTTAAATGAAAATTTGCCATAAATAACAATTTGTTTGAATCTTTATTCCTTTAATAAACTTATCCCAATTTCCATAATATCTCATAAGAATTCTAACATGTATAAGTTCAATTTCTCGATGTAATATGCATAAGTGTAAATTAAAATAATATCTATTTATTGCTTGCATTTTTAATATTTGTAAAAAGTTTTGTGCTTATAATTTCATCAGATTTTATGGATTTATATTTAGTAGAATTATAAAGATAATAGTACACTTTTTTTACAGAATTTCTCTTTTTAAAATTAAAAGTTATTTTACTTGAATATCGTTCGGAAAACTTTTATAATATTAACCACAAAAATTTAAAAAGAAATAAAAAAAAATATTTATCTAATTTAAGCTACCCATTCATATCTTAAAACTTGTTCTTTTCTTTAAAATCTTATTCTTTTTTAAAAAGTCATTTTGCAAATCACAAGAAACTTCACCGAAATAAATTCAGCAAGAAAAAAAACCAGATAGACACTGATGCCATTTTCAAATGAATTAAAGAACAATGATGAATAAAAAAAAATGGAAGGCTCACCAAAAAGATGAGAATGCAACAGGGTGATGACAGATCCAGAGGAAGCAAACGATCTTGAGTTGGAGCACCCTCCGCAATTCCGAGGAAGGAGAGAGCCGTGACTGGATGGATTGGCAGCCAGTGCAACGTCTGCCCGCGGTCGCAGTTAGTGCTGGTTTATCGGAGAACCGAAAAATCGATACTCAGACCCAGACCTTGATTTCCTTGCGTGCGTTTGTTTAGGAACGCTGGAAGTAGGTCCCTAGGATAGTAGGACTTTTGCTTCTTCTTCTTCTCTTTGGCATCACTATAAAACTGTGTATAATGGCTGTGTATTTTTCTTTTCTTTTTGTTTTTAACTTCACCACGAATACGTAATCTGCTTTACGCTTTTCTCTCTAACTGCAAATAATGTATATATTGGAAAGATTGTTACTTTGGCATCATTTTAAAGTTGTTTTCTTTTTCAAAAAATAATATCCTTGTTAAATTTAATTATCCTTGTTAAATTTACTTGCCAACGCTCTTAATAATTTGATCCAATGTATACAACTTGAACTCGCTAACATTATGTGTTTGCCCACGAATTTCTGAACAAATTGATACATGCGTTAAACTGATTGCCACATACAATACTGCGATATGCAATATATTGCCAATACAATACTGATTGCCAATATACATACATTATACTGTATATATTGATTGCCACTTAAAATATTACGATATGTGTCAATATACTGATTGCCATATCCAAATATTGTACATATTGAAAAGATTGTTAGTTTGGTATCATTTTAAGGATTTTTTTCTTTTAAAAAAATATCCTTGTTAAATTTGTTAAATTTACTTGGTAAAGCTCTTAATAATTTGATCCAATGTATACACAAAAGTATACAACTTGAACTCGCTAACATTATGTGTTTGCCCCACGAATTTCTGAACAAATTGATGCATGCGTTAAACTGATTGCCACATACATTATACTGTTAATTGATTGCCACATACATTATACCGTATATGCATGCAATACATATGTGCCAATATACTGATTGCCACATACATTATACTGTATATGTTGATTGCACATAAAATACTGCGATATGTGTCAATATATTGATTGCCATACACAAATAATGTATATATTGAAAAGATTGTTGGTTTGGTATCAGCTTTTACTTTTCAAAAAAAATAATATCCTTGTTAAATTTACTGAAAAGCTCTTGATAATTTGATCCGATGTAAACGCACATGAGTGCAACTTGAACTCGCTAATAGCGTGTGTTTGCCCCACGAATTGCTGAACAAGTTGATACATGTGTTAAACTGATTGCCACATACATTATTAAACTGACTGTCAAAAACATTGCTAAGCTGATTGTCACAAACATTGTTAAACTGATTTATCTGGTTGCCCCACAAATTGTTCAATTAATTGCCACATACGTTGTTGAACTAACCGGAACATACATTGCAGAACTAATTGCCACACACATTATTGAACTAAGTGGCACATTCCTTGCAAAACTTATTTCCACACACATTGTCGAAGTAACTGGCATACTTATTGTTGAATTAATTACCATACATATTGCTAAAGTGATTGCCACACACATTATTGAATTGAATTGGACACAAATTTTAACATCTTGGAAAAAGATTGGTTAGTTTGGTATCAGCTCTTAAGGATTTCTTTTTCAAAAAATGATATCTTTGTTAAATTTACTTGACAACGCTCTTGATAATTTGATCCAATGTATATTCACATGCGTACAACTTGAATTCTTTAGCATTCTGTGTTTGCTCCAGAAATTGCTAAACAAATTGATGCGTGTGTTGTTAAACTGATTGTATACACATTATTAAACATATTGTTACAATCATTGCTAAACTTAATGTCACAAACATTGTTGAACTGATTTGTCTCGTTGCATCACGCATTGTTCAATTAATTGCCTCAAACATTGTTTAACTAACTGGCATATTCATAATAAAAGCTGATCTCCAAACACATTGTTGGAGTAGCTGGCATACTTACTGCTGAATCGATTGTCACACTTCTTGTTAAACTAATTGTAGCACACATCATTGAATTGAATTTCACACAAATTTTAACAACTTGAAAAGCTTCAAAATCCAATTCCATCAATGATTTGATGGCAGATGTAAGTTACTGGCATGCAATACTTTAAAATGCGCTAAAAAAAATAAATAAAGGAATGACAATGTTTCTCTGTCATGAATATTAAGTAATCGAAATATCGTAACAATTTTAAAAATGAACAAAATGATAATCAACTTTTTGATTTTTTTTATTTTAATTATAACAATGTATTATGAATAAGAAATATATGCATAATAAATAATAATAATATAAAATATTTAAACTTCGTACTAACATAAACTTCGTGCATTTTTAAAAGAGTGTTTCGTACGAGCCACAAAGGATCTAAGAAACTGTCTGTCTAAACAAAACTGTTTATCCCTAAGGTTAACTGTCTGAAACAGTTAATTATTTTCATAAAAATTGAATATTTGTAAGGTAGTGATTAATAATTTACAACTAGTGCGGCTTTTTTATACTTTTTCTGCATTGTTTAATTTATAAGTAAAAGAAATGAAAACGAATAAGTAGAACAAATGCGAACTTTCTAATGTCCCTAGGGCGATGAAAGAACATTAATTATTTTCTTTATTTTTTTTTAGACTTACTACAGGGCAAACTGTTCTATATTGTAGTGATTGTAGATAGTGAATGATATGAAATTTTTCAATGTTTCCATTATAGTTTATTGTTTGCTGAACAATGATTAAAATTCTTATAATGTTCTGTCTTGCTATAGATTTTACACTGCTTTGTTAAATTTTAAATACAAGTACGTGTGATAAATAATGTGAATTTTATTAGCAGATATGTTGTTTCAATATATGTATATATATTGCATTTCATAATCTCAAATCTTAAAATCTCTGAGAAGATTATGATTACAATACAAATTTTTAAACTGATAGCCCAAATATTATTAAACCGATTAGCAAACGTATTGCTGAACTGATTGCCCAAATATTATTAAACCGATTAGCAAACGTATTGCTGAACTGATTGCCACAAATATTCCTAAACTGATATTGTTTCATACATTGTTAAACAGTTTGTTGTCTGATAGTCCACACATAATTGAACTGATTACTACACATAGTGATAAATTGATTGACACTGAAATTGCTGAACTGATTTCCACGTTTATTGCTCAGTTGATAGTAACACATTGTTGAACTGAATTCCCTATACCCTGTTTGGGATACCGCCGTACATATTGTTGTACTAAAAACATTATTACAGAAAACATTGATGTTATTATCCCAAGTGAAACTTGTTATTGAAATACCAAACATTTGTAGTCAAAGCGAAAGTTTTTCATTTTTTTTTTGAGAGTAAGATGAAAGCGCGAGGTGGGAATGGGTAGTATAGGGTGTTTTGAAGATTAATATATTTATTAAATTTTTACAACCAAAGATTGTGTATTGAAAGCTTATTATAAATATTGTAAAACATATGGCAGATCGGAATATTTTTTCACTTCCAAGCATCAACCTCTAGTCTTTCTTTCAAACCTTAATTCTGGTAGTAGAAAAAAAAATTGAATGTACCTTTGTACTCAAGGCGTTTGGGTAAATAAAAATCATTTATAAAATCCACCTTAATCCTCTTATTCTGGGGTCTCCAAACTTTCCAGCCTTAGGGCCATACTGTTTACTCAGTAAGTACCAAGGGCCAAAACCTTTTTAATTTTTCTGTCATTATCTATACTTTCTAGACTAGTCGCCGAGTACGCACTCTGAGCGAGCATACGCTTGCTAACTACAAACTATAGTCAGTGAAAAATCAATTACATAAATCTCATTAGTATTTCCCAGAGTCCCCTCAAAGAACATTCGTCTACAATCCACCCACCATTTCATCCCACCACTTTTGAACCAAAATCGCTCGTTTACAACTCGAGGTTGCCCCTTTCTCATCGAGCCTTACAAAAAGGACCTTCCAGCCTAAATATTTATCATGCCTATACTCAGCGTAACCACAGAGGCTTTTAGTTCGGCATCACGTACTAAATTTCTATTATATTTAAAGTAAGTAAATGTATACCTGACCTCATGGCCAGTAGCCACATGCGCTTTTGGTGAGCATAAGGGCTGAAGTTTAATCCGGGGGTGGGGGCTTCCAATTAGGGGCCTGAATGGGTCGAGTGGCTGGCGCTCTGGCACTCGGTATCACAGAGGTTTCAGGTTCGAGTCCCGGCGATGCCATGGATGTTTGTAGTGGTTCGGAATCCACTTTAAGCCTCATATGACTGTAGAGCATCACGGAGCAAAAGTCAGACTTCTACCTACGGGTGCTCCTTCACAACAGAAGCTGCTTCCTTCCCCTACAACCACGAGTCTATATGGGTCCGTGGACTTAGTCTAGATTAGATATCTAGCAAGTGGGATAAGTAACAACAACAACAACAACAGTTCAATCCGGGTGGCGGTTTTGTTGTAAACACTGTTTCAAAAACGAGGAGCCTCCATGGCGTTTGTAATGTTCACCACCTTGCTCGTTAAATGTAGGCCTACCTGATGGTAGTTTTCCAGATTTTTTCCCTTACGATACGCAACTGTGGAGTAGTTCCTCCTAAAAGTTCTATTGGAAGGCACTGTCCTTCTTTCTTCAGCGATACGGAGCAAAAGTCAGACTTCTCCCTACTGGTGCTCCATCAAAAACAAAAGCTGCCTCCCTTCTTCATGAGGGACGAGGGTAATTTTATAATTAAAATAAACTAATTTTTTTCAAAAGTAAAATTAATTTATCAATTTACCTTCGAAAAATAATCGTAAAGTTACAAAATTAAATTATTTTTATTTTTGCATTTTGATACAGTACTAAAAATTGATCCTTTGGACGTTCAAATTAATTAAAATATAGGACTCCATGAAATGTTTATATACGCACAAAGTTAATATCTTTCAAATTAATGAATAAGTTAAATGGGAGAATTTTAATTAAAAATGAAGCTTATAAGAAAATACGATTTTATTAAATTTCGAAAGACAACTTTCGAAATTAAATTTATTTTTACTGAGCTATTTTTCGATACTTTTACTAAATTTAATTACAGATTTAATCATGCAGTCAAATTGTAATCATGACTCTGATTAATATTTTGTTTTTTTTAAGTTTTAATTAGAAGCTACTTATCGTTCCAGCTCAATTAATTTATATTTTAATGCAGTATAATATGTATTTTAAATGTTTTCTTTTACTAAATCATAGAGTTATGTACTTTATATACATTTATGATGATATCGATAACATATACACTGAAGTGACAAAGTCGTGGGATACGTCTTAATATCGTGTCGGCCCTCCTTTCGCCCGGCGAAGTGCAGCAACTCGACGTGGCATGGACTCAAAAGTCGTTGGAAGTCTTCTGCAGGAATATTGAGCCATGCTGTCTCGATAGACGTCCATAATTGTAAAGCGTTGATGGTGCAGGATTTTGGGCACGAACAGACCTCTCGATGATGTCCCATAAATGCTCGATGGGATTAATGTCGGGCGATCTAGGTGGCCAGAATCATTCGTTGGAATTGTCCAAATGTTCTTCAAACCAATCAGAACAGTTGTGGCCCGGTGACATGGCGCATTGTCATCCATAAAAATCCCATCGTTGTTTGGGTACATGAAGTCCATGAATGGCTGCAAGTGATCTCCAAGTAGCTGAACATAAGCATTTCCAGTCAATGTTCGGTCCAGTCGCACCAGAGGACCAAGTCCATGGCATGAAAAAATCAGCCCACACCCATTACGGAGCCACCACCAGCTTGAACAGTGCCTTGCTGACAGTTTGGGTCCATGGCTTCGTGGGGTCTGCGCCACACTGAATCTACCATCAGCTCTTACTAACTGAAATCGTGACTCATCGGACCAGGCCACGATTTTCCATTCATCTAGGGACCAACCGATATGCTCACGTGCCCACGAGAATCGCTGCAAGCGATGTTGTTCTGTCAGTAAAGGCACTCGAGTCGGTCTTCTGCTGGAATAGCCCAAGAAAGCCAAATTTCTCCGCACAGTTCTAACAGACAAGTCCCTTGTACGTCCCAATGATTTCTGCGCTTATTTGACGCAGTGTTGCTTGTCTGTTAGAATTTACGACTCTTTGCAGACGTCGCCGGTCTCGGTCGTTAAGTGCAGGCGGTAGACCACTGCGCTGTCCATGGTGGGACGTTATGCCTGAAATTTCATAGTCTCGGCACACTCTTGACACAGTGGATCTGGGAATGTTGAATTCCCTAACGATTTCCGAAATGGCATGACGCATGCGTCTAGCTCCAACTAACATTCTGCGTTCAAAGTCTGTTAATTCCAGTCGTGCGGTCATCATCACGTCAAAACCTCTTCACATGAATAACTTGAACAGAAATGAAAGCACTGCGCATTTATACCTGTTCTACGCGATGCTACTGCCATCTGAAAATTTGCATATTGCTATCCCATGACTTTTGTCACTTCAGTGTATCTATTTTTTTAATTAACTTTCTTATTAATCTGTGAAAAACCCCTATTTAAATTAAAGTATCACATATTTATAAAATTATTTAAATTGAAATCTTTTATTTTTTTTTTTTAATTATTTTAGTTTTTGAGTTTTTATATCGTTGATATCCGGCCCGCCAGTGTCCTCAATCCGGCCCGCGACAGCGAATAGCTTATTATTGCTGAAAAAGTTTGATGAAAAACACGGAATGATACTAACTCGGTTTTATTGACTTGCTAGGTAAAGCTCAATGGCAAGCATAGTACGCAGAAAATTTAACTTAAGCCTAACAACTAATAAATGATTGAAATGAATCCCGCTAACATTATAAACTTGTGAACATCCCCACGGTTACCCTCGGTAGTTATGTTGGAGTAAAAGAGTATCCATATGTATGTATATCGATGTTTGGAATGTATATATCCTGAATAAACACAAAATCCCTCAGGAACGGAAAAAGCTAAATTAACGCGAATGAAACTTCTACTATTCACTTGTAAAAATACTAATGAGATTTATGTAATTGTAATTTTTCACTGACAATGTTGTGTAACAATTTTACTTGTACCAATTATTAAGAGATTCAAGATGCTCATCAAAAGATCTGTAAACATTCTTCGTGTTTCATTTTGGAGAATGTTTCTCACACAAGTAAGTAGTACCATAGATTACAATGAGTTTTTAATTTTTTCTGCCATTATAGATAATGGCAGGGAAAATTAAAACGGTTTTGCCTTGGTACTTATTGAGTAAACAGTATGGCCCCAAGGATGGAAAGTTTGGAGGCCCCTGTTCTACACCATGCTCTTCCGCTATATACACACAGATGACATTTTATAACATTAATCATAACTGACACTTACATTTGATATTTGTTTTTCCTATTGTTTCATATTATTTAGCTAAGAAGAATTTAGTATTAATTTATAGGATGAATTTGTTAAATAAATTTATGAAATGTGCTTTAAGTACAATTTCTTATAATTCGGCTACGAATTACAAATTAATAAAATGATGTATCAAATGATATTAAAACATTTGTCTGCTCTCAGAAACATCTTATTTAATGTGGTGTTATTCATAATGTAGTTAATTTCCCTCATTAACACAACAAAAATATTTAATTTTTCTAACATAAATAAGAATATTAGTATTCATTCTTCATTCTATTAAAGTTTAACAAAACATACAACTTTTGATTAAATATTTAAAAATATTGCCTGTTTGTTTACTATATAATAAACAAGTAAAATAAAAAACAAATTTTTAAATTTAATTCCTATTTTTTCACTCTATTGTGGAAAGTCCTTTATAAACAATTTTCATTCAATTTTTTTAAGTTAGAAGAAATTCTCTCTCTCACATACACACTTCCCATCTCTGTCCCTAATTTATTCACGTTTCTTTTTCATTACGTTCCCTTATTGACTCATACTAGAACCCAGAATGAAAAAAAGGATCTGAAAAAGAAATTTTTTTCTACGCTTCGCCACTGACGATATTTGTTCCTAAATTTATATCCTGCCAAATATATTATATAAGAGAAATTTTTTCTCCCATATGAAACTAAAATGAATTAATTAAATTTAATGAATGAATTAATATTTGAAAAACTGTATTAACATCAAGTACTGTATTAACTGTATTATCATCCACTACAAGTACAAAAAATGTATTTGAACTCGAGTGGATGAATCAAAAGTATTTTATGAACGATCGAAAATTTGATCACGATATATATAGGGAGAGCTAATAGAAGGAAATGAAAAAGGTTGGTACATACAAATATAATAATAAAACTAATAGAACTAAGATGGATTTTTTTTTACAAATAAGAAAATTTTTATGCCGTAAAATGCCATTCCAATTGAAATACAATCATTTACCCATTAAGGCTTTTTAAATTGAGTATCTGGCATTTACTTCTAAATTATAGAATATTTAAAATTGGAAATAAATTATTTATTGTTTATTGAATTGAAATATCTCATTTTTCATAGATTATTAAATTATTTTGATTACTTTTATTTATTGTTATTTAAATTAATTGTTTATTTTTAAAATGAAAATTAATTTTTTAATTTACAATGGCATGTTGACATAAAAGAATGTATAAAGGATAAATAAGAAATGAGAGCTTTGATAGAGTTCGTCGGTAATTAATTTTATAATATTTATTCATTTAGCAAAAGCGTTCAACGTCATGATAATAGCTCAGGGCTTT